>JASCQY010000118.1:8907975-8921545 GCA_030264315.1 Sardinella tawilis
GAGTTGAAGCTGTAATAGCTGCAAAACGTGGACCTACATCATATTGAACCCTATGGGTTAGGAATGGGATGGCACTTGAGTTCATATGTGAGTCAAGGCAGGCGAGCGAATACTTTTGATAATATAGTGTACATATTTCAGTACATTAGACCAAAACACTCTAAAACACTGAAAATCAGCCTTTTTATGCTGTCCCCGATGATTAAGTGTGCATTTTACCATGAAAATGTATTCCTTGACTTCGACTGAAATTTTCTTTTCTTTTTACTCTTATGTATGTCTATGTCCCAACTAAACGTCTAACATGTATTTTTCATAATAAATTAGTATTTTGTTATCTAAAATGCTAATTATGCTGTGTCCCCATGTTTTGACTCATTGCTGTTGCCGCAACATATTTCCCCTCCTAAAAACATTGGAGTAATAAAAAATTCACAAATTCAGTTGCAAATTTGATTATCAAAGCCTTCTGAAAGCCATATGAAGGCCAAAAGTAAGTTCTTTCATTTTATGTGTTGAATATCTTGTGAAGTGGTACATCTGACGGAATTGGTAAAACTTCATTCCTGTCAAAAATTTCATTCCTGGTACCCAAATTATTTTTTAAACAAACCAAGAACATCCAAAATTTGTGTGCAATATTAAAGCAGTAGTATGTGTTCATTGTCCACATGAAGTTAGAGTAGATATCAGGTGGTCATACTTAATGTATTTGCAAATTTAGTGCAACAAACTCATTGCTGTTACACTCATTGCTGTTACTTTTAAAGCCCCTATGTGTATTCCGATTGTCAATTATCAAAAAATGTTTTTTTCATTTGCAAGTATTACCTCATTAATTAGTAATTACCTCCATAAAATCCAAGTGTTCTGGTAGGCTTTGTATTTTCCATTTAAATATACATGTGCACTGGTGTAGCCTCCATTAGGTATGTGCCGCCATCTTTAGTACGGCTCGTGAGGAAGGACAAAAGTACCAAGCCCGCACAGCGGTAGAGATAATATTCTCTATTGTTCATAGTGACTTCAGTGTGGCTAAAGAGGAAACTTTATGAGGGGAAAGAACTTCCAAGGAGACGCCAATTTGCATGCCTTCTTCTACACAGGTAATTCAAACTAACTAAAGTAAATGGTTTTTCACGTTATAGGCTATCCCAAAGCCTAGCGAGAGCATCTGCTCGCGTCAACCGCCTAGCAGAGTGCTATCCCTTACATAGTGATTGCATATTTATATGCAGATTATCTGTATGCAGCATCTGTAGTTTATAGCCTAATAAGACGCTATTTCTGCACATTGAAAACGGAAAGTATAGAATGGATGTTGTAACGTGTAACGTCAGTCAATCCACATGGCTTTATAATCTAAAATATAATGAACGTCATAGCTTGCTTAACTCAAAAATACCTTGTTGCAATAAACATACATGCAATAATGTAATACAAGTTTGTTTGAACAGCAATATATGAATCAATACATAGCAATACATTGTCCATCCATATATTGCTATATATTTTCAAATATATGGGTAAGTTTCTCATATATTGAAATATATTTCCTAATATATTGCAATTTAAATTGCAATATACTTTTGTTTCGTATAGTGTTTTGTTCTAGTAATATGAATGAATGGATGAATGAATGAATGAATGAATGAATGAATGAATGAATGAATGAAAACAATTATCTTTATCAAGTTTGACCACAAACATTACAAATATTACCAAACTTATTGAAATTTGTTTTTGTTGTTGTGCAAGATCAATAACAATGTAAGCCTATAAGCAAGAAGTGGACATTACTAAAAGGCATCTTGGCAAAGAAGACAATAAAATGAAACAATAAATAAAGGGAGAGAAGACCTCTTAATTAGGAATAGAAATAAAAATGAAATCATGCAGATGGTTTCAGCCAATTGTATACATCATCTCTGTTTTCTGTGACCCATTTGATGTTGGCCTGTGTTCTCTCAATAGACTGCTCCACTGCCAGAGTCCCCGACCCAAAGCCCACATCAGCGTAGTCCTGCTTAAACTGCTGGAGCTGCAAGGGAAGAAGACAGGATAGCGATTACAATTTATGTAGACATTCTATTTTGTTCCCTGACAAATTCCTCTACATTAAGATCATGTACACACTAAGCTGGGTAAATCTAAATACCGTACATCATCATATTTTGAACTTTCTGTTTTCGCTGTACATACCACAATACGAAGCCGGAGTTTTCAGATTTATCCACCTTAGTGATTGTATTCAAAAAGCATCGTTTTCGGCTTTGGAATACTCCAGATTTACCCAGTTTAATATGTACAGGACTTCAGGAATGTTAAACAGGAAGTCCTGGGGGAACAGCTATGGAACTAGAACCTGCAATGGCCTACTATACTGTATACCTGCTCATCAGTATAAAAACATGTCAACATGTCATGTCTTTGCATGCATGTTTCGTACAGAGGGTCTGGACATTCCGTAATGAGATTCGATTGCTTGCTGGAGGTGTTTCAGTTTAAAAAGATTAAATAGGTCCTTGAGTGATAGTCTGCCTTGACTGATAGTCTATAGTCTTGTAGCTCTGCAATCTCAACTCCTCCCTCTTTTCGCTGATTGGCAGGTTAAAATGCTTCCTGAGACAACAAGCTTAATGGGATCAAATCCAGACCAGCAATAAATCTGGTCGAGTTTACAGTTTTTCTCAGTCCCTTTGGTGCTTTCTCAGATCAGAATGAAAATTCTCATAACCTCCACAATATTTACTCATTTATGCACATCATAGTAGCAATTATAGCAATTACTTTGAACGAATTGCAAATGCTTTTGTCACGTCAGTCAAAATGAACTAAAGTATACTTATAGATGCTGAATAGTCGTTCCCAATAAACCTAATAGTCTTCATTTCATTGCTTGAGTCCTTACATACAAAATTGTTGAACTAGTTATGAAATTCTGTAGAATTGCAAGGTGAAATGTAAGTATTCAGTGTCTTGTATTCACTTACTCTCCTGACTACAGCAATGTGTAACTTTACTGCAGTTTTCAAATGGCTGAACAAGTAGTGTATTGTGCTGTTTTGAGCATTTTCAAGTAGGAGTATTGCCTAGTTCTGACTTTTTTGCAATGAAAAACACTGAGAGAATAAACCCAAAATTAAAACATGACAAAGCCATTTGACTATCTTGTTCAGAATTACTTTATTACTTTTATTTGAGGAATGGACTAACTGGAATGGAATCCACTAACTGCTGTGCAAATGTCAATTAATAGTGATGTGAGAAAAGCACCAAAGCTGCTGGTTAATTTTCTATTGGTTGAGTTTAATTTGAACCACCAGAGGGCATCTAATTGACACTTCTGAACTACAAATTATTGATTACCTGTTTCAGTTCAAATTCTGTAGAAAATCTCTTGGTCACACCATTGATTAGATTTGAGAAAGAGAAGGATCCACCTCCATACCTGAAACATGACAAGTTAGAAATCTTGTTATCAAATTCTCATCTTGTATCTGGATTTAGCCTACATGTTACATGGTACATGTTACACCTCTTTTTTATGGTAACAACTGAACAAAACTTTTACTCACTCATTGAAAATGTACACCCAGTTTGCTCTCATGAAGTCCCAAGCCAGAGGCTGGCCCACCACATTATTGGCAATATAGACAATAGTAGAGGTGGCATCCTGTTTACGAATCAACTTTGGTTGCAAGGTGTACTCCAGGTACCTAAACAGGAAATACTCAATTAAAACAGAGTAATAGGTGTGATCTGAATAGGTGTAATGAGGTGGCTTTTATAACAAGCATCACCAACTCACATTTGCAGGTGTGGGAACTTAATCTGGGACAACTGTTAGTTCATAACTGTAATGTTTGTGCTTATTGAATATGCAGTATTAATAGACATGTTAATGTTACTGCTAGCAGCAGTAGAAAACCGTGGAGATGTAGCCTTGTCCCTATGAGGTGTATGCCCTCTCTGGTCCACGTGTCATGCTAACATCATGGGAGGTGATACTGAGGGCATGCATCCACTACAGGCTAAGGTCACAGGAGGGGAAGTCACCTGTTTAGGAGCCAAGGCTGTGTAGCACAGGCCAGTGCAGCCCTGAGTTTGTCCGACTCAATGGCGATGGTAGCATTGAGAAACATCTTCCAGGCATGGTCCCACTCTTCCACTCCACCTGCAGCAATGGCACTGCAGTAGACCGCAGACCTCAGGTTGGGATGGATTCTGTGGAGGGTTAGAATTACAGAGGTAGAGGTCACCAGTCTTCTCAGCATGGATCTCTATGACAAATCTAAGGTCCAAGTTATACATACCTACTGTAAGTCTACTGTATACACACAGATCTAAATTTACACAGTTGTAAGCTTATAGGTTTTAATCTTTATTGACATACTGTAGCCTACGTGCACCCCATAACGTTTTTTATATTTCTTGTACTGCCACAAGTTTTGCTTTAATGACAAGTTAAATCAATGAAAAAAGGAGCACTCACGGGTTGTTCTCTGGGTTTGCCATCCAACTACTGTACCATCCCTTGACCAGTTCAGTGCAGGCTGGAAGTCCAGTACTGCAGGCCATCCTTATGGCATTGACCTGGTTGTACCTGCAGAACCAAACAACACAATCTGTGGAATCTGTTTCAACTGAACTGTAGGAATTAACTTATTACCTATTTTACAATTATTACATAGGGATGACTGTGGCAGAACACCTACTGGTCTGTGTGTCGATCTGGTACTTTTGCCCAGTTTGAAGTAATGCCCTTGTAGTAATGAAAGAGGGGCTCCACTTTTCCTCTC
Organism: Sardinella tawilis; assembly: GCA_030264315.1. Taxonomy (NCBI): domain Eukaryota; kingdom Metazoa; phylum Chordata; class Actinopteri; order Clupeiformes; family Clupeidae; genus Sardinella; species Sardinella tawilis. The sequence continues at coordinate 8,912,778 of JASCQY010000118.1, forward strand.
ATGTAATTCTGAGGATAAAGCAGAACACATTTGATTCTACAATTCTTTTGGTTGAAACAATCAGCTCAGTTGATTAACCCTGGCCATGATACGACCTCATATGACTAACTTTAGTGAGAATTGATCTGAAGGTCCTCTGTACCAAATTTCATGGAAAAATGGACAACAGTTGTATCGCTGGTTCCTATCATTTAGTTTGTAAACAAATCCTGTTTTAGTGAGAATATAGGACATTGGTAGAAGTTTGAAAAGAAAGTGAGAAGGCTCTGTGAGTAAAAAATGACAGGCTAGTGTAACGAATACCAGACAGGAGTAAAGTTTAGGGCGGAAAGTGTAATGGATGCCAGCTAGCCTAGCTGTGTGTGTGGAGCATTAGTAAAGCTTCACTCCCGACACTTCAAGAATGCCCTTGGTCAGGCACTCGCGATACGAGTGGCTGTGTTGTTGTGAGGTCGCGGGTTCGAGTCCAGGCAAGTTCAGGGCTGAACTAGTGCAGGACCTCGGACCTCGGTTACACTAGCCTGGTTTACCTTTAATGCATGCAATGCGAGATTTGATAGAACATGATTAGCTGGTAGCTTTCTATTCGTCTCAAATTGCTGTGAAGGTACTTCCCTTTGATCCTGTTATTTACATCATTATGACTGCTACAGTACTATAGTACTGTAGTTAGCATTCTTTGTGTCTGAGGCACTAAAAGTAGGCTGCGCCTCTCAAGACAACCATCAGGGACCTTCATGGTTTTAGCCTGCTGGAAGGCCCTTTGGCTTGTTCTACAGTGTGTTCAAAGTTCAAATTATGTTAATAAACAAGTGTTTGAATTCCTTCATGTCAGTTTGATAATTTGATCATCCTTATAAGGTACCATATTTTCCTGTACCATTAACATGTGGTAAAATACAAACAAAACAAAAAGAAAATATACAGTACAAAAATTATCCACTCCTCTTTCTGATAAGTCATAGGTACTGACTTGCAGGAGGCCATAGATCTCGGTGCGATCAAACATCAGGTAGAAGAAGTCCAGGTTATCCAAGGCAGACTCCCAGGGCATGTACTCCCTCTCTACTTCCAGATATCTGGTCATTTCCAGAGCTAGTGTGGTTGGCACGAGTTTTGCTCTAGAAATATAAAAAAAGAGGACTACAACGTCAAATATTATTTATATGTTTGAAAAGAAATCAAAGTTTGATGACTGAATTATATTTTACACACCCACATACCCCTCTTGTATCACTGACCTTGCTAGATTAAAAGCATCGTCGATCAGTTGGGCTCTATTTATTACTGGAATTACCTGGCCAAGAAACAGTTGAGATGTTACCATAGTTTGTACCATTTTCCTCAGTTTTTGGCACTACACGGGTTAGTATAAAGACTTACCGTATGAGCCGCTGTGAGTTGTTCCCGAATCCTTGCATAGTTTCCAGTATCATATTTGACTCTGTAGTATCCTGCTACATCGAGGTTGACCAGCAGCCAGTCTTTCACACCAACCTGGTTGACTTTAAGCTCTTCTCTTATTTCTATAACCCATGGAGAATACATGTATTATTGATTCTGAATACTGTTTTATTTATTTGTTTGTTACACACTGATACATGGTAGGTCCTACCTGATTTTTTAAGCAGCCAAAAGTCATTACTGGCCCCAGCCATCTTTTTCCAAGTAATGGGCACATACCATTCATAACTGTGAGACAAGAGAGACACAATCACCAAATGTGGATCTTTGAAACAAAGTCAGTGGTCGATTTTGTGGACAACTGCTGAAATACATACTTAAACTCAGATGGTCTGTCTACCACAGAGTCAGGGTCCAGCAAAAAGTGTTGCTGGGATATATTTCCTGTCAAGGTATCAATGGAGACCACAGGGAAGCCCATTTGGAGGACCCAGCGGTTCATGATTTCATGGACTGTGGCTGGCAAACGTGCAGCGGTCCCAGTGTTTTCAGCAGCCTGCACAACATGAAACATTATTCAGTGTTGATGGTAGGAGCAAACAGAGCGTGAAGGTCTCGGCAGAAAATATCACACAAGCAGACACTGCTTTAACTAAGCTACTGAATATATCATCATGCGAAGACTACAACAACATGGCATCACTGAAACAATGAGGCATCACTCAAATAATGAGCGAAGCATCAGTTCCAAGTGACTCATTACATGAGATCACTATTCTTGTGAAAACCCTTAAAAATAAAGTCTATTACTGGACAAGTCATATAACCTTGTCAACAAATTTTACCATTAAGGCTTAAGTCACTGATTGATTTAATGTGAATGATAGCACAGCACTTACAGCTTGCAGGTGATCCCATAGGTCCGTGTAGACAGTGTTACTGAAGGCGAACTGGTTGAGGTATGTCTGCAGGCACAAACAGATGGAGATGAGAGTCTTGAGATACATTAGACATGTGGAGCAACACAATTATACTGGACCTGCTACAGTAGGTGTAACAGGTTAGAAAAATCAGATGAAAAACTTTCTGCATGGAAATGCATTTTGAGAAATATGCAAAAAAAATCAGTTGTTTTTATAACGATTTCTCTATCAAACTGCAATTTGAATGCAATAAGTAAAAATTAAATCAAGCTGTAGTTCACACTTACACTGAGGCCCTTGGCAAAGACTTCTTCTGTAAGGAAGCTTGATAGCATTCTGAGAACAGAGGCCCCCTGTAAAGCACACAAATATAACATACCTGTACAATGTAGTGTATCAATAGAATATTGAAGTTAGAGAACCCGTGTGTGTGTGAGTATGTGCCTCAGTGTGTGTTTGTGTGTGTGTGTGAGAGAGAGAGAGGGGGGGGGAGAGAGTGAGTGTATCTCAGTGAATGTGTGTGTGTGTAAACGTGTGTGTGTGTGTGAGAGAGAGACAGTATGTAAGTTGGTCTTTTTTGCCCTCAACGGTGCCTTCTACAGTAGGCATCGCTGCCTGGAAGCCACCGTTGAGGGCAAAAAGACCAATCTAAGGTTAGGGTGAGGGTTAGGATAAGGTTAGGGTAGTGCCTTCCAGGCAGCGCTGCCTGGAAGGTTTTGTTGAGGGTAAAAAAAACACAATTGAGCATGTCAGTGCATGTGTGTGTGTGAGTGCGAGTGAGTGAGTGTGAGTCTGTGTCAGTGTTTACCTTGCTGTAGGAGATGGCATCAAAGAGCTCGCTGATCTGCTCTGGCCTCTGAATCTCGTCCTCTCTGGAGGACAAGGGGTGTGAGGAGGCCAGGGCGTCCACTGCAAACACTCGGTGCACATCGCCCAGGACTATCAGGTCTTTCTGCAGAGGGAAAGGGGAAGGGACTCAGTAGTACATAGACCTGGCACTGACCTGTTTCTTGATACAAGACTACCGTGAAACTAATATAGTAAATTCTTATGAAGTCGGGTCTGATGACATAAGGACAAGGGCATAGCACGTAAAGGAGGCAGGATTTGAGTGGAGTACTTACAACGCCCCAGTCTTTTTCTGCGTAGTCTGCACCCAGGTACTCCACATATGACGCGAAGCCTTCATTCAACCACAGGTCATTCCACCACTTTAGAGTCACAAGGTTTCCAAACCACTGCAAGAGAGAAATATATGTGTAAATAATATATGTGTGTGTGTGCGCACGCGTGTGTGCATGTGTGTGTGTAAGAGAGTGAGAAGTGTTCCCTGAAAGTTGGTACGCAAAACTGGCACATAAGGCAACATACCATGCATGCCAGGCAGTAAGTGACCTCTACTATAATGTGTGGGTGTGGGTGTGGGTGTGGGTGTGGGTGTGTAAAACAGTGATATTGCAAGTACACCAAACTGACATATAAGGCACATACCATGTGGGCAAGTTCATGAGCAATGATGGTGGCAATCCTCTCCTTGTTTCCATTGGAGGAGAAGCTGGGGTCGTAGAGCAGGGCTGTCTCCCTGTAAGTGATCAGACCCCAGTTCTCCATGGCTCCTGCGTTAAAGTCTGGCAGGGCAATCTGGTCTGTGAGATAATATTTGACAAGAGGTCAGATTACATGACGGAACAGATAACTGGATTACACACAGAGAACAAAAAAAAATTACCACACGGACTGTTAAGTTTTTAAATTAAGTTTTTAAGTCTTTAATTAGCACTCTGACTTTAAGTTGTTCTAGATAACTGTACAATTCTAACATTTTAACACAGTGTAAAAGGCTGATGCATGCACTCTCTAAAATCTCCAATTAAATTGAATGCTTTATGGAGTTCTCTCACCTGACTTCTTCAGGGGATAGCTGGCGTTGTAATACTGCTCGAAGAATTTCAGGATTGGTCCTGTCACATTAAGGGCGTATTCTCCCTGTCCCGCTGCAATGGCTTTCTTGCGCGCAAAGATACGAATCTGAAAGAGGAGAGAGAAATCCAGTTCGTTTGAGGAATACAGCTCAGGAAAGAGTAAAACAACACATTGAATACATGGAGACACTGCACACTCCATTTATTGCAGAGGACAATATTCCGGTCTGTGGCCTTTTTCAAGACTTGAATTATTGCTACTGTGACCAGCACCTTGCCAAGTTGGCGTGTGTTAACTTTCAATTACAAGAGTAAAAAAAACACACATAGAATAAACATGGAGGTGAACTGAAAACACACACTAAACTTGTAGTGTCTGAGCGTGCAGAGGAAGAATGCAGGATTACCAAAACATCTCCTTCCATTGCTTGAATGTAATCGTAGTCACTGACAATGAATGCCAACAGATAAGTTGACATGACTGGTGTTGGGGCAAATTTGGTCTTCGTGACCTGCTCACCAGCTTCAGTTGTGTTCACCGTCTCTGAAAAGCGAAAACAAATTCATTTGCATTTTGAAAGTGTCTACTGAAGCACATCAAACTCAGTTATCCAAAATCATAATTTGCTGAAATATTAAACAGTGTGTGGTCAATTTCTTGCACCTAGGGCAGAAAAGTGCCAGTGAGCTCTAGGGCTGCATACAGTTTAAATTAAAATTGTGTAATGACACCCCTGCCTCTTTGACCCTCTACAAACGACATAAAGCTCCACTTATGCGGGTAAATGAAACCATGTAATTAAAATATTTCTGGATGTACAGTATGAAGGGAGGCATGAATGGATACTGGTTATGTGGATGGATGATTGGATTGGATTGGATGAATGGATAGGATATTCTGTGTAAAATAGTTTTGTTCCTATCATGGCCCTATGAAATAAACCATAAGTAAGTACTGTAAGTATAAGTGGGACAGGGATACACTAGATGTGCAATGAGTGTGTATGAAGCATACTGTATTTTAGCATTCACTAACCGATGTCCATGCCGTTGGACAGGCCCACAGTGCCTCGTGGGTGGATGAGGGTGATGTTGAAGATGGCTTTCATGGCTGGCTCATCAAAGCAGGGGAAGGCCTTCCTTGCATCGGTGGGCTGCATCTGAGTTGTTGCTACCACCCTAATCGGTGCAAAAAAAAGGCGCAAACACTTCAACAAATTTCCTACTGACATTGATACAGCAATGGTAAATATGCAGTATCCTGTATACATATATTATATACACTCTACACAGAAACAAATATTCTCATCTAATATTGAAGCATGATGCTTATCAAAATCAGTATATTACTGTATGTATGTTTTAATTAACCAAGTAAGTAAGTACGGTAGGAGTAAAATCAGCTTCTTTTAGCCCAATCAAGTTTATATTGGCTTGTAATTTGATCTATTCACTGAGCTGCAGATGAAGTGAATTGCACATAAAAACTTATGACTCGTGACTCACTTCTCCACGCCATCTTCCATGTAGACACTCCTGTAGAAGCCTCCGAGGTCATCAGCCAGCTCCCCTGTGAACTCTGTCCGCAGCACATAGTGGTGGCCAGCCTTCAGATTTCCATTCAGCCTGACAACAAGGAACTGGGTCCGCACCTCCAGCCAAGAGTCCTTGATGGAGGGGGGGGATGTGTCGTCCACGCCGGTCAGCGTGGCCAGATGTCCAGAAGACTTTGTGAGGTTGAGTTTGTTGGAGTGGATGAGGATTAGGTCAGTCTCCTTCACACACCTGATGGTGACCTCAGAGGAGCCGGTGAAGATGTACAGGCCTTCCGCGTTCTTCGTCAACCGCGGCCACAGGATGACCTCGTAGCTCTCTGGCAGCAGAGTGTCTGGCAGACGGTACTTGTGCCATGGCTCATTGAGGGATGCGGTGGTTTCGGGCGCCTTGGTGGTGGTGGTGGTGGTGGTGGAGGTGGGGCTCACCTCAACGTTCTTGGCCTTCTCCTGGCTATATACCACTGAGAGACCGATGATGGTGGCAACAGCCCCTGCACCAAGGACCATGCCCACCACCCCGAGCGTCTTGCTGATGAAGAACCCTCCTTTCGCCATGGCTTACTGCTGAAGCCGTTAACAACAAGAAGAACTAGCCAACCTCCACTCACTGTTTTATACTGTACATGACTGGATCCCTCCCACCCTCTCATCACAGCCGATGGCTAACCATTAACATACGAGTAGGGGAGGCTGAGGATGGGGTGACCTTTGTGTACAAGAGAGGATTCTAGCACTTTTACAGGTCAATGATTTCAAAGCAATGACAAAATGACAAGTTCACAGGATACAACTCCTTATGCTGTAACACAGCTTAAAAAAAAAAAAAAACATAATAGTGGTAGCCTATACAAGATTAAAACTATAAACATGTGCACTTTCAAATACCTAAGATCCAAATATCTCTTATACAAGTTAACTTTGTAAAGTCTTTCTTTCATATTGCATAATTTTCCATGGTTATTCCAGTGTGCTAAACTGAAATATGAAAATGGTCAATTTTCATAAAAGGCAAGATATTATAAAACACAAGATTAAAGGAGCCCTATTACGTTTTTCATCATTTTATTTTCTTTTTCTGAAGTGTTTTATATAGTTTTATATACCTTTTGGTGTTTGTAAAAGTCAGCAATGTTAAAAATCATAAAGACATATTTCTGAAAGGAAGAAAAAAAAATTGTTTGCCTCTTCTAACAGCAGTATCAAGGAGTGAAATGTACATAATGCAATGTCAAAATTCATTGTGGCTTTCATTGCATAACTCTCCAATGAAAATGTGCAATCCTGATAACAATGCATTTGAAATGGAAATTAACTGAATGTGGCAATATTCAATTGTAAAATTTTACAGAAAGCTTGTTAAACCAGTTATACTCTCTTGTCTGTGAATGGATAAACTCTTAATCACAAACAAGGATAACTGCAAAAGTGCTCTTTGACTGCGACTATCTCAAGGCAACACAGCGGTCAACTCTTTGGCAGGGAATTGCACTGATATGTCCTAGTCCAGTTTATCAACACAAACATACCTATACATAACCTTGACGTAAACCTTCACTTCACCTTTTCAACTCTGTTACAGTGTCACCCTTTGCTCTCATGTCGTACTGCCCAACTTTCCATATTTTGAAACAAAAAAATAAATAAATAAGTGAAGTGTGAGTCTGGAGACAAACACATTCTCTCTCTCTCTCTCTCTCTCTCTCTCTCTCTCTCTCTCTCTCTCTCTCTCTCTCTCTCTCTCTCTCTTGCTCATTCGCACACACACACACACACACACACACACACACACACACACACACAACACTGAACCATCCCTACCCAAAGAACTATCCAGTTCCCCTAACATTGAGGTTTTATACAGTATTAGCCCAATGAGAACCCACAGCAGTTACATCTTTTAAAAAAGAGCAGCCAGCCAGCACTTAAAATGCTGAACAACCAGCACCACAGCAAAAGTGAGTACCATCAGGATACTGTAAATCATTCAAAACTTTGGGGTCACTCACATAAACATGTCTTTAGAATAGTTGTGATATGACACTATACAGTTGGTTACATATTACTGCCACTGACTATTATGGTTAACATAACAATGATATAGGTTAGAATTATGTTGTTTGAATTGTAATCTTTGAGCATACCAAACACTGGCACCAACCCCCTATTATTATTATTATTTATTTATTTACATGTATTTATTTATTTGTTTAATTTAAAAAATGCAAAATTTAAGTGTCAGCGAAAACTTTGGAGTGGTTGGTCAATGGTCATGCCTAACTGAGTCCATAAAATGAGTGACAATTTCATATGAAACGATTTAGTGTTCCTGTCACCTTAAACAACAGCTCAGTTAATCTGCAGAGTCCATAAACAATCTTTTACAATCTGGCTTGTAAAATTCTCAAGGCGGGGCCAAAGCATTGTTGCACACTATCAGCTTTGATAATCGCCACATTTATATGCATGATAACACGTGTTATAAGAGATTACGACACACATTACAAAATATAAAAAATGTACTCTGAGTCCAGCCATCTCCATCAACACAGTAATACTTAGCCTGGCTTTCGCAACCATCAAAGCTCATACGAGCTTAGTCTGGCCAATCTCACATACTGTACTAGCTGCCATCTCAAAGGCAGAATCAATGTTAAACTTGTTTAGCCCCCCTCTTTCACCTTGGAGTAAAAGCTCGCTTCTCATTGGTGCCTGAAATTCTGGGACAGGAAATGGCAGTAAATAGGCAGCTTGGCCATACTGACTTGAACACGAAATTTTGTGCAGTGTCACAGGCAGAGATGTATAAAGTACTGGAGAACAGGAGTTGAGTAGAAGTACAAGTACTACATCAAAAAACTGACTTGAGTTGAAGTCGAAGTATTGTCAAAACACCATACTTAAGTGGAAGTAAAAAAGTATTCAAAATGTTTTGTACTTAAGTATTGCAAGTAGAAGTATTTAAA
>JASCQY010000118.1:8921645-8933416 GCA_030264315.1 Sardinella tawilis
AATTGGCAAAGATATTGACAAAAAACATCCACTGAGGTCATTTTTGACCCCGCATCTAAGGGTTAAATCTGTTGAATAAATCACTATCATCAGACAATGCAGGTAAGTCCTAGTAGGAGTTCTGCAGGGACGACCATTGGTGGTGTGGATTCATTCACTAATTTGAGGCTCAAGCAGTATTTCTTTTTTGGTTCAATGCAGTGACAATCTCCTTCACCCAACGCGTCTCTGGGTCCACACAGAATTGTTTTCCTGCGATTGTTTTAAGCCTGTGTGAGATGAACACAGAAATGAGGGATCAGTAAGATAATGGAAAATATCATGGATTTAATGGTTCTCTAAATACAACTACTCAACCCATAGCAACAATGTAAATTTGAAGACGTTCAATTTGAGTGTACTGTCTAGTAGTCAGTATTGGAGAATGAGTTCTGACAGGCTTAGTAGGATTGCTAATTCACTTCACTGCAACATCTCTGATTAATGTGAAATAGTGAATATTAATACTCACACATGAGCTTTCAGGAAGCAGCTGCTGCTGGTTGTGTAGTACGAGACCACCTTACGTTTAGGGATCGCCTGACTGTAGTGTTTGTTACAGCAGCTTTGAGTAGTTGGCTCATACTGAGCTGTAACAGATCCAGCAATAATTATGTTACACATTTCTCTCACACTACAGAATTCTGTTCTTCATGTTGCATTATAATTTATATGTATATAGTTCAACAGCTTGCACTCACCACTAACTGAGCTGACCAGCACCAGAGCCAGGAGAAGAGCAGCCAGGGTCCTCATGGTCACAGAGATGTCCTGTGTGAAGTCTGGCAGAGTAGAGATGTCCTGTGTGAAGGCTGAGGAGTAGAGATGTGTGAAGGCTGCCGCTGAAGATGTTATCACTGCAATATTCTGGCTGGTCTTTTATAAGCATCAATGCTGTCATCATGTCTTAGTGGTTGTGGCGATGTTCTTTGAGCTCCAGATGTTTCTCTTTTTTTAAAAGATATTTTTATGGGCTTTTTTGCCTTTATTCGGATAGGACAGCTGAAGAGTGACAGGAAGTGAGTTGGGAGAGAGATATGGGGAGGGATAGGGAAATGACCTCAGGCCGGAATCGAACCTGGATCCCCGGAGTCATGGTCGGGCGCCTAACCAGCTGAGCTACTGCGCCCCGAGCTCCAGATGTTTCTGAGCATGTTGAATACCACTCTTGCTTTGTTAATTCTGCTTTTAATGTCAGCATCCGTCCCTCCATTTGTGTCCACAACACTGCCTCAGTAGGAAAAGGATTCTACCTCTGCAAGGGCAGCGTTGTTTAAGGTAATAGGGTTGTTGGTCTTGGAGTGGATCTTCATTCACTTGACTAATATCCCAACATATGTAAATTTGTCAATGTTCTCAACGTCAAACAGTGTTCCAACAGTGGATTAAAAGTGGTTTGTCACTGATGGCTGGCTGCCAGTGATTCAGTGATCAGCAGATCAGATTTTGCTTTCTGGTAAGCTGGTGTTTGGTGAGCATTCTGGAGCATAATGGCTGCCTTGCATCACCCACGTGGGTGCTACACATTGGTGGTGGTAATGGGGTCCCCCGCTTTGGGTGTCTTTAAAAGTGCTACATACTGTATGTATTCTGTTGTAGTTAATCATGGGTTGAGGTGAGGAGTGGAAGGTTATCAACTTTCTCAGTGTTTTTCCCCACAATATCGTGGGCACCAATGACTTTCCACGGCGTTTTGTTTTTTGAAGGATGGTACCGCACACCTAGCATGGCTAGCACTTAGTACTTCCACTCACTCAGTATCACTAGTGTAATATGTCAGGGTAGGGTACTCTCCACTATATATCCACATACAGTATAATTATGCTTTATGGGCCTGTCCTTTTTGCTATCTCCAGAGTGGTGCTGTTTACTTACCAGATCTGGATTTAAAGAATTCCCTCAGTGCATGGTCTCTCATAAATATACATGCAATGGAATATGATTTAACATAATGACTCAAAGTAATTGAATTGATGGTAAATAAATATGTTTTATTACAAATAGTACCTTCACGACACAACAGCTTACATTTGGTAAGAGATTGTGTGCAAACCACAGTATAATCAGAGACTGAAGTAGCTTAAATCTGTTGAATAAATCACTATCATCAGACAATGCAGGTAAGTCCTAGAGTTCTGCAGGGACGACCATTGGTGATGTGGATTCATTCACTAATTTGAGGCTTGAGCAGCATTTGTCTTTTGGTTCAATGTAGTGACAATCTCCTTCACCCAACGCGTCTCTGGGTCCACACAGAATGGTCTTCCTGCGATTGTTTTAAGCCTGTGTGAAATGAACACAGAGATGAGGGATCAGTAAGATGATGGAAAATATCATGAATTTAATGGTTCTCTAAATACAAATACTCAACACATAGCAACAATGTAAGTTTGAAGACGTTCAATTTTAGTGTACTGTCTAGTAGTCAGTATTGGAGAATGAGTTCTGGCTTAGTAGGATTGCTACTGTAATTCACTTCACTGCAACATCTCTGATCAATGTGAAATAGTGAATATTAATACTCACACATGAGCTTTCAGGAAGCAGCTGCTGCTGGTTGTGTAGTACGAGACCACCTTGTGTTTAGGGATCGCCTGACTGTAGTGTTTGTCACAGCAGCTTTGAGTAGTTGGTCCATACTGAGCTGTAACAGATCCAGCAATAATTATGTTACACATTTCTGTCACAATACAGTATTTTATGTTCTTTGTGTTGCATTATCATTGATATGTATATAGTTCAACAGCTTGCACTCACCACTGACTGAGATGACCAGCACTAGAGCCAGGAGAAGAGCAACCAGGGTCCTCATGGTCACAGAGATGCAGCTGATGACTGAATGAACGCTGAGGAGTAGAGATGTCCTGTGTGAAGGATGATGTTACTGCTGCAACAAAGTTGGTCTTTTATAAGAGTCAATCTTGACATCATATCTGTTTCGTCAGTTCTTTGAAGGCAGAAGTGTCTTTCATTTTGAATGGCTTCCTCTTTTGTTTTCAGAATCCCAGAGAACACTTCCACTTGTTTTGTCAGAAATGCATCTCCAGAAATGCTAGACACTGACATGGGAAAGATTCCCTTGTGCTTCAGCCAAAGTGGCATTGGATTATTTTATATTTATCCATGAATTCTTTCTCCCCAAGAATTGAAGAGACAGGTTAAAAAAAGCTTTAGTGAGAAGCTTTAAACCTGACATGACTTGCATGGGTGTTGATGCTCTTCCCACCGACACCAACACACATACAGTAGCCTACAGTTCAGACTGACAGGCTGTGCATTAAAATACCATATTGTCAGTTTCTGAAAAAACAGCAGCAGCCCACCAGTAAAGGTATAATCATATCTGTATGTTAATCACCTAAATAACCTCTTAAATTTCAGCAGCTGATCTTGACCATGTCTGTATGTGTAAACCTGAAGGAGGCAAACCCCACAAACCTGACTCTCTGAAAGTAGTTTTGCCAATCTCCACATGGCATTCCATTGAGCTCTACTCTGGATTCGCAACCATAGAGAACAATTGCAAGGTTGCAAAAAATGGTTGAGCCAAAACAGGATCACCCAGCGGGATGTGAATAAATGTGACATACTGTACCTGTAGGTGAGCGAGGCTCTCATCATAGCCACGGTTTGGCTTCAATGTGAGTGTTTAAAAGTAGCGCGTCAGTGAAGATGACGGAAAAGTGGTTCAAAGGATTTTTGATAAGGCCCCGCCTTCTGAAATACATCTCCATTGGAGCAATCCCAGATGAATGTGTAGAGATAGGCGGACGTCAAAGTTAATAAAGTTAAAACCTCGCAGTCCTTGGCTCCAATCAGGATGTGACATGGGTTTCTAATGTACTGTAGGGCTATGTCAGCGTACTGTCTTCAAAGAGCTTTGTTTTCATGTGTTCACACCTTTTTTATATGAATCAGAGAGCGTCAGCATTTCCAAATTGTTCCATTTCAGACAGAAAGAAATGGCTCAGTGTGGATGAGAAGAGCAAACATAAGAGAGCTGTTGCAGATTTATAAGAATCAACTGATTGCGAAAACAAATTTCTATTGTGGACAGCAAATGATGGAATGAAAAATGAATTAAATGAAAATGGAAATATCAGGTTTTAGAAATCGTATCTAAATTTATGTCCACACAAAAATGCTTCCAAGGTGTTCTGGTCTTGTTCTTAGAAGTCTCAGAAGAGGAAATGGTCTTAACAGAAATGACCTTAGTCCTGATTCTACCTCTTGGAGTGGAGTATAGGCTACTGTACATACAGTATTGCATTACAGGGAAACATGTTGAAAAAACTCTCTACACCCCTCTTTGTTCCTCTCTTGCTTGCTCTTTCTGCCTCTCTCATGCACACACACACACACACACACACACACACACACACACACACACACACAGAGGAATAGGGGTTTTGGTCTCTATGAGGCAGCAACATCCTTGCAGTTCTTCAAGGCATTAGCAATATTTGTAGGCTTAGAATTTCTTTTATTTTTAGAGGGTAATTGGGTAACAGTAATATGTAACCTAATTGAAAGTGCCACAATTGAAGATTTCAATTGAATTTAATACAAAGGGTTATTATAACGTGCTGTGAGATCAGAAGTAAAGTAAAGACTAAGATTAACAAAAGATTGGACTCTTGTAAATATAGAATGAATAGCTGAATTTCAAATAATCTAAGATGAGTGTGTTAGCCTTCACACGTCAGTATATCTGGTAGGCTATTGATTTTGTGGGATACTGACCTGCACACATGCATTTGAAGAGTTCAGATGCAAAACTCTCTAAGTCCATCTTCAGAAATATGAAGAAATTAGTCTGGTTTTATAAAAATGTCCAATCTGAAGCCCATGTCATGAGAATTAAGTTAAGTATATTTTCCTCTGACAGGTTTATCATCGATCATGGCATGTCCTCAGAAAGTCAATTCATCAGCAGGTCAATTGGTAAGTAGGCCCTGAATGTCCAGAACTCTGGATCTTTCCATTAATCATCATTGATCAACTGACAGTCACAAAATCAGTCAGTCACTGTCAACAGCCAACGGTAACGTCTCACATAAATTGATAGTTTCATGGTGGTATATGACCATAACAACGCAGTTACTAAAAACCCACAAATGTAAAGAATCCCTTCTTGACAGTCTCACAGTGTAAACTTGAATAGGCCTATTTTGTCAGAAACGTCAATTCTGATAACGTCTGACATCCTACTGGATGTTCCCATATTTACAAGCTGGAACTACAGTATATTGACAGAGGTGAGGCAACCAAGCTCTCATGGTATATTTCTGTACAGAAATCTTGAAATCTTATATATAAAGTGTGCCCTGTGGTGTGGTGTGCACTGCCCCTGTTCAATGAACAAGAGATATTAGTGCCACCAGGTGTTGAAAAAAAAGATAAAAAAATTGGCATGCTGATATCTGAACTGTACAGAAAGAACCATAAAGTAAGGATTTGCTTTAATGCATTTATTGATACATTCATGTTACTGAGGTATTTTTCGTGAAAGTAAATATTCATGCAAATTGCAACTCTTGGAGGTTTGAACAATTAAATGCAATGAATGATTGCAAGACTGTGATTACATTTACATTTACATTTACATTTACATTTACGCATTTGGCTGACGCTTTTATCCAAAGCGACTTACAATGTATGCCTCACAAGACAATAAGATCAGTTCAGATGTCTTTACATTTTTACATTTACTTTTACATGTCAATCGGATTAGCTAAACAAAATATGCTACATCTTTTTTTATAAATAGAATCAAACACATTCACAAGTCACATGGTGGTCACATCTTGTCTTCATTGGTTGGGAATTTTGTTCTTTGAAGCCATAAATTTGATCGTGCCTCCAGATGTCTTCAACTTTTTAATCAGCCTCTTTACCCAAGGAACATTTTGGTCGACACAGAACTCCTTCCGTGCCTTTGTTTTGACCCTGAAATATACAGCGAATGTTGATAAAGATTGCTTTAGGCATTTAGATGAAACCCAACTGCTGTTCATAGTCCCAGAATAAGAAGCGTTCATGGAGATTTCCAGTGAAGAACAAGCATTTAGTATAAGAGAGTAGGCTACTATACAGTATATAGCTATTAGAGTATGATGACTACGATGGCTATGACAGCATATTTACTTCTGCTCAGTTTGTAAAGTTTGTAAAGCTTTGTTAAGTTCTTTGTTAAGTTAATATACAGTATTTGTACTCACACATAAGCCTTCATGTAGCAGCTGGTGTCAGTGGCCGCGTAAGACACTACCTGCCGCACTGGGATCGGTAACTTATAAAGCTCAGTACAGCAGCTAGGTGTGATGACATGAGGAGGAGCTGCAATATTTGACAGGGAATTTAGTTAAGGTCACATATACAGTAAGTACATTCATCATAAATAAATAAATAATAATAATAATAATAATAACAGCTGCATATAAAAGAAAATGTTCTATAGGCTGCTCACCGCAATTGACGAGTTTTGCTGAGATAACCAGCATAAGTGAACACACAGCCGTCAGTGCCCTCATGGTGTTGGACGTTGTCACTGATAAGTCAGAGAGGGTGGTCTGGACAGAGAGAGGGTGACGGACACATTTAAAGAACATTGTCAGAGCCGTGAAATCCCCTGCCTGAAACACCCGATTATGTTTAATTTGATTAAAAACAAAGTTAAAAAATCCCCATGGTCTAAGAAAACAGGATAGTCTAGCCCCCTCCCCTGACTGTCTTGATCTTTTTTTAGAATGCTGAAAACACAGCAAACACTCCTCCTTAGAAAAGAGGATGTGACATAGTTTTAGAGAAAAAAAATCATTTCAGAATTGCATGCTCTTCAGAAATGGATTCAAAGCAAACACAGAGGACATTACAAGGTCAGAAAAAGGAAAAAAGGTTAGCAAGTCAGTCAAATCAGAAGCAGGGATAATGACATCTAACAATATGAGTATAATCTGATTGGCCCTCTAAATATGTGGATACGTAGGCTGTAGTTACAGTTAAAGTGATCATGTTTAGAGAGACATGCAAACTTTTCCCAGAGTGCAACCGAGTTGTCATGTCTGTTAATCCGTTCTTTAGATTCTACACAATAGCAATGGTAGTAGGTAGGCTACATGAAACATTTCTATGAACCCAGTATTCATAAAGAGTTATAAACACATTCATAAAGGGTTATAATACATTCATAAAGTCTTATAACTCCCTGACTATTCATAAAGAGTTATAATGTATCCTATCAAAAGGCAGAGAAAATGTATAAAGCTTTGTGACACTTCAAGTTGCAAAGGCTCATAAGATAACATAGCAAACACAGGAGAATGTGAATACTACAGTATCATACAATTCTGAATACTAATGCCATAAGTAATAAAGTGTTATGAATGCATTATAGCCCTTTATGAATGCATTTTCATTGCATTGAATGCATGGGTTCATAAAAAGTGTTTCCAAAGAAACTGCATTGATACCAAGGAAAATGTAGGCATTACAACACATACACACAACACAACAAAAGAAGACAAAGAAATGAGAATGGGTGACTATACAATGGTGATGTGGTGTACCATTCCACATCTCTTTCTCAACAGCAGTTTTCAACTGGAGAGTACTACTACAAGCTTGTGTGTATTTAAGAAACAGATAAGAAATCCCCTGTGATCTTTTTATTACTTGTACAGCTATACCACTAAGTGCATTTGGTAAATCCCCTGTGATTCGCAAGAAAGATGTTTAGGTTGAGCAAAGCATATTTTAAAGTCATGTGTTCAAACTCCATGTTGCCTTTGTTCATACGCATGTGCTAAAATTGGACTGAAAAGCAGAAGTAAATGCAGTTTCTTAGAATGTTGTTCTCTGCCACAGACACAAAGTGGAAGAGCTGTCTTTGGAATGGATAAGTGGTAAGTCAAGACTTTTATAGTGTTGCATGGCAAAAGTATGAAATTGCATTTATGAAGTTAAAGAATGTGATTAAACAATGTGTTCTGCACTATAGGCCTAGATTTCAATGTTATTGATTGAAATAGCTATGGCTATAACAGAAAACATACAACAGATGTAACAGGTAACTGAGAACAGAAAATAAATCCCCCCACTGCAACAGTGAATGTTCTCAGACCAAAATATCCTTTTTGTCCTATTTGATGAAACGTTGGAAAAAAATAATAATTTCTGTCTTGCACTTGTGAATAACTGTTTAGCTGTCTTTAATTTGGCTTTAGAGGGGAAATACACATGCTAATAATACACACCAAATTTTCTGATCAAAGTCTACTGAAGTCAATAAGAGTTAGAAATCTATAAGCAAAAAAAACAAAAAAAAAACAAATTCTCAAGCATTCAATGTATCATAATCTACGGAGCCCCAGATAATAATAGTCTGTCTGACTGTCTATATTATCATGTTAAAGACGTTGGTGTGCTCTACAATAATAATAAAAATAAAGAAATAATTCAAATGTATCGTTTGTGTAGTTACTTAAGACCGTTCAGCGTATTGAACAAGGCTTGGATTTTCCCACTTTCTAGGTAAAGCCTGTATTTGTGTTCAGCGCATGTCTGAGAAGCAGAGCATATGAAAGAGGAAGGAAAAGCTGCTGAGTGGAGAGCCAAGTCCTAGAGTAGAAACGTAACGCACATAGAGATCCAGTGTTACCATATACTGTACAGTAAGTGTATTCATCCAGCCCCTCTCTGCCCCCTACTGGTACATGAAGGCACTGCATCCAATAACGTGCTTGACAAAAAACGGTTGCGTTGTTGCGTCCAGACCAGATTTTGTTTCACTTTGAAAAAAGCCTGCACATTAAATAGCCTAATGAGTGAAACTGGCGTTTGATGTTTACTAATCTTTGACTCAAAAGACCCTAATTCCCTTATGCATGTCTGCTTACAGTCTGCCGATAAATAAAGGCAAATAAATACTGACATGTATGTCAGATGTTATAATGTATTTCTACTCAGCAAAGAAACCGTCCAAGCTATGTAAATACCCAAGCCTATTACAGGTTAGGGTTTTCGTGGGTTGGGGCTGAAAGGTGACTGGTTTGAATCCTGACCAGTGGAAAAATGTACATGTAAGCTGAGGAAGTATGGGGTTACTACTGAGGCTTAAAGGTGGGCATACAGGTGGTTGTAGAGGATGCTCACACAGAACATGTATGCTCTCACCTGGACAAATGATATGGTGCAAGGCTCTCAAATGAGTGCGCTGAGCATGACACACACAAGGGTTTTACACACTCGCCACACATGCCTTTCTTCTCTCTAATTTTTTGTCTTGAAGTTCACTTTGAGATGAAATTCGGGAACATTTCCCTGAATTTTCTTTGGAAACCGGGAACATTCCCGTTTTTGTAGTCAATATTAAAATAAGTTACGTTTTAGCCGAAAAAATCGGGGACAAAGTGAGTTTTCTTGTATTTTGCCATGGACGAACCACCACAAGAGGGAACTGTCCCCGAAAATTGGGGATGCCTCGATACTTGAGCAGACTATAGGCCTAATATTATGCAAATTTCATGTTCACGTTTTGTAGGGCTAGTCTACACACTGTATTACTCACAACCTTTGCATAGTTTACACACAACAGTACTTATTTGTGCCACTCATTAATGAAAATGACATTGCATTGGAAAAGGTTAGCCTACATGATTTCTTTTTTCTTCTTTGTGTGGTCTTCTGGCCTTTATCTCCATCCTCACCACCATAATTACCACAACTGTATTTAATTCAACTGCTTCTACAACTTCAATTGTATTTATACAGAGCTTATAACAAACGCATTGACTCAAGGATCCTTACAACAAGGAGCACCCAAGAGTATCAGGGGCAAAGAAAAACTCCCTAATGTGAGTTAATTAATAAGAAGAAACCTTGGGGCAGATCCACAACTCAAGGGGCTGACCCAACGCCCTAGGGTCAAGCAGGAAAAGTCCAATCAAAAATAGGCCTACCATGATATATTTCAGGATGTCCATAGTTTAAGAAAAACAACAACATGATAGTTCCAAAAACATTGTCACATAACTAGTGGGACCAGAGATAGCGTAGAATCAAGGGGTGAGGTGGGCCATTGGGGTAACATAAGGGCCATTTATTGCAGCGTCATTGAAAAGGGAACGAGTCACTGGGCCTCTGGGAGAGAATCAATCCTGCCATGGGTGTCTTGCAAGGACCTTTAGGAATGGGAGTCGTTCCTGGCATGGGCCTCCTGTGATGATGGTTGCTGTCCGCTCAGGGGCGAGGTGACAGGGATCAGCCAGTTAGTGGCAGGAATGGTTATGGTGTGGGTGGACAGAAGAGACAAAAGAGTTGTGCCCAACCAACACATTTAGTAGCAGAGAACTCCCTTAGATAGCAGCTCAAACTGCTGTGATGTTAGTGCTGCAGATGACTGGAGAACATGTGCTTTAGAGGGTAAAATTATTATCAGCATTATTTTCCCCAGACAGGCCCAAAATAAATTTGAAAGTGAGCCGACCTATTGGGAACTCTCTCAAAGATTACCCATGCACACTGTTTATGATAGGCAGGCTATATGTATAAATAATAATTTTTCTTAGTTTTATCCTCTCTTTAACCCTTTCTAACTTGTAATACAACCATGTAATCGTATATAATTAGTATAGTTTAAAACTGATGATTGCTATGAAATTTATATTGCCTTTAGCAATTCTATTATTGGCCTACACTGTGAATCACACAGCACTCAACACCTGTTTTGTCACTTCAGACTTTCACCATTATTCATCAGTCATTCAGGTTTCCATAGACGCCTGCTGCTCCAGCTAACCATTGTGTGTCATGATCATGCACTGACCTTGTTGCTCGAGGGTACATATGTTCTCCAACCAGGTGCACAGTGAACAGGTTTCAAGACCAGTGCTAATCGCCACCAGGTGGCACTAACGGTAGTTCATAAGTGAGAGGGCTTGGTCCAGGCGTATCTTCATCTATTTTTAGTTACCTATCTTACATGTTGCTTAACTGATGTTTAAGACGCACGGGGTCGACAAGTCATATGCGATGTTAAAATGATCTTATTTAAATTTCTTTTTCGAAACACGTCAACTGATTGACAGAGGGTAGGCTATATTGAATGTATTTGACTGACTACGAGAACCAATATGCTTTTCGCGGCTACGTCACTATCAAAGGCCGGGGTTTCACCAATCGGTGTGCAGCTTCATAGGAGGGGACAATCGCCTTTCAAGATTGCTGCGCTGGAAGAATTTTTTGTCTCTCTCCCTGCTGCTCGCCCGCTTTGCCTATCCATCGTGTACAGATCCTGCTTTTCTGATTCATTCATTTTAGCCCCCTTGGAGGACTGGAGGTACCATAAAAATATTTTGCAGAAGAGCACGGCAGTATTTTGTTGCATACTACCAGTGCTTTGCTCGCCTCTTCTGCTGCTTTTTATGCCTGATTTATTCGACTTCAGGGTGGGTGGTGTCACGGTACAATGATCGAGAGACCCGATTCGGCTGTATCCAGCGTTGCAGTGAGTACACTTTTGATAATAATAGTGTCTTCTGATGTAGATTGTGAAACATATAATATTCGCTTATCATACATATGTCGTCTGAGTGGGTGTCGTTTTATCACCATGGTTAAAACAACGTTGACGTCTTACCCTGGGAATGAGAACCTGCGCTGGTAACGTTAACGGTATCATCGTTTTTGTTTAGAGCTGTGGTCGTCTGGCCCTTGATGTTGGTATTTGTTTG
>JASCQY010000118.1:9020001-9030523 GCA_030264315.1 Sardinella tawilis
AGTTTGCCAGAAGCACTTATGTCTGTGCATGTGTGTGTGTGCATGTGTGTGTGTGTGCGTGTATGTGTGTGTGTGTGTGTGTGCATGTGTGCATGTGTGTGTGTGTGTGTGTGTGTGTGTGTGTGTGGGCCTACATGTATCACCCCTGAGCTAGCAGTAGGCTAAGACAGGCACGAACAATAGTCATCAGAGCCTGACAGCCTATAGCAAAACTCCAGCGCAACCCTAGCCTGAGATCTCCTCCCCTCGCTGCATCACAGAGCTAATCATGACTGATGAACATAATTATTACACGTGCTGCTGATCACCGGTGCGTTTAGGCTTATCCGTCTCTATAGACCATTTCAATGGTAAAAACAAAAACAATGTTGGAGCGTGCTCTTCCGCTCATCAACTACTTCCGCACATCAAATAGCCAGAAGGAATGTTCAATCCAAAACCCTGTGTGGGAACAGTTAAGAAACTAATAATCAAACTATCTTGAAATTGTCTATAAATGCAAGTCAATGTACTGTATAAATTTGTTATCATAGAATTGTGTTTCCACTGAATGTATTCGGTTTACCTTCATGCTTGGTTGGATATTGAGTTTTTAGATAAATCATCAGTGACATTTAATGCTAAGGTACATTTTTCGCTTATAACTTTAACAATATTGTTCCTATAAAAAGTAGCTTGTAAAATGCACACGTAATTCTGTCTTGTTCTCAGAAAATGGATGTGCTTCTAAAATTCACCACACAATGAAACGGTCACAGCTATTCCATTGCACTCTCATTCTGTGTAGGCTGCTGCAGCTGCAGGCAATGAAGGCCTGTTTGGCAATGCCCCCCTCCCTGATCCACACACCAATATAAAGCAATTCGATTATCTCTGGTGCTGCCACCCTCTTTTTGTTCCCTGAAATGGGCCCACCATGCACTCGATTAAACCGCAGTGAGCTTCATATGGCAGCGCTATGGGCCTCGGCTCGTCCTCCTCGAAAGCTCTCAGTCAACAACCGACCAAGCATCCTCTTAGAAAGCTCTCACACAGCTGCTAAATCAGATTAAGCCTTCAACACAGACCCCGCCCCTACATCACTTATTGTAAATATCTCTATCTATCTATATACACATATAGAATTCTCAGACAGTCTGTGGCTAAATAAACTGGTGATTACAGATGCTAGTATGTTACTGTGTGTGAGTCTCTCTCTCTCTCTCTCTCTCTCTCTCTCTCTCTCTCTCTCTCTCTCTCTCTCTCTCTCTCCCTGTAAGTGTGGTCACGTTTATTTCACAAAATCTGCCTCTGCAGTGATTGAATCCACCAGCTGCTGCTGGATCTTCACAACAGTAAATAAACCGTCATTTAAACACAGACACAAACACACACACACACACACACACACACACACACACAAACACACACACACACACACACACACACATAGATTCTAATACCCAAGAATATTGCCTGTGCAACATACCGGTACTTTGGGCAAACATACTGCACAAGGGGTGATTACACCGAATGCCTGGGCTTGCCTGCTCTCAATCTTAACCTGTGACTTTTCCACTGACAACATAGCATCTCATACTGGACATCTGGACAAGTCACTTCATCTCATGGTAAACAGGAAAGTGGCATTTTTGCTTACAAGTCAAATGCTTTACCTCAACGTAGATGGATTTAAAAAAAAATGTCTTTTCAATATGCAGTCTACATGTATGCACAAATCTGCACTTGGATTAATACTGATATGTCATAGTAAACAAGGTATTGCTGTACAATATGTTCTTATGCTACGGGTTCTAAAGTACACTGTAAACCCCAATTGCTCAATGAGCACAAAACATTTGTGGAAACTGATTACCACCAATATTTCATTTTTTCCTGAAGTTTTAAACTTTTTAAATATTTAAAGTTTTTGAAAAAAATGGAGTTCTTCACACTCAATAAGTCAGAGCTAATGATCATTAGATTTGAGTAATAGTCAGTTACTAAATGTTTTAGTTGATGGCCTAACAAATTTATGTTAGTGAAGTCCTGGGCCAAAACCATTACAATGTTTTTTCTAGAGCAAGGGAATTTTATTGATATCATCAAAGGATGCTTATACAATAACAATTTGGCAATCACGTCCAAACTGTTATTTAAGTGCCACTCAATGTCACTAGATCATGAAATCTAGTCTAATAAACAAAAGAAATGGGGGAAGAAGACATTTGCTTTTTTTTAGAAGTCTTCTTCACCATGATGGTTTCTTTGATTATTTATTATCACTTGGCAAAACTGCAAAATGATACTATGAAAGATAATATAATGCACTATCGTCATCATAATAGTGCATTTAACCTTCCCTCAGTCAACCAAACAGGGGTTAGCATTCCAAATGTTTATTTCATAAAGCATTATGGGACATGATATCAGCTACTCTCCAATGCATCAATGAAAGCTGATTGAACTCAAATGTTTCGTGTTGACCTATGGTGAGAATTCAGCTGAGTAATAGTGGTTTTAACTCAACAATTAGGCATATATCCTTACTAAGTTGATATATCAATGCAATGAGTACGGTAAAAAAAAAAAATGAAAAACTATCAAGTCTAAAAGTTGCATTTTGATGGCTTCAGTGTATTGCAAAGGATTATGGGACTGCAGGAAAACTCTAAACTTTTGAGGTAACAAGACAATTAACAAAAAACTGCACTCAAATGTATAAGTTGAAACATTGAAATTTTGGTGGTAATGACTTTCCACTAAAATATTCTGTTTGCCAAACGTGTTGTGTTCACAGTGTATCTTTGATAATATAATAATATGACCTTTTCTGATTGACAAATCTAGAATAACATGCTGTAGGCCTATGCTACCATTGTTCTGGCTGCAGTTTAGTGGCCATGTTTTTGGAGATACTGCTTATTTCGTTAGGTTCTTGGCAGACTTGATACTGTATCATTTGTTAATTAAATGGCCATTGGCCATTTCATGCTGCTTTCACCATTTCACACACAGACCACTTGATACTCTATCACTATCTGCTGTTCTCCGTACAGCTACTGTACAAAGTAAGTAAGCAAGGATAAGCAAAACTGTGAACAACTATATAATTCGCTGGCAAACTTTAGGAGAACACGGGGCAAAGTTACTGTGTCCTACAATACACATTTGTGTGTTTATTTCATTTTTATTATTTTCACAGTCTCACGGAAATGAGAAGATGAATGTGTATACCACCGGTTAATCCGTTGAATATGTATCTCAGATGGCCTGCAGAATACAGTATGTATGCATTATCCTTACTAGGATGGGGTGGGTGAGAGTGTTTATTCCTAGCTGACACATGTTTCCTACATTTGTTTTCATTCTTTATAGATGAGGAGATAAAATGATGAATTGTCAAAGTTCCAGTCAAAACAGAGGCAGCCACAGCAAACAGCAGACAGCTGAATGGGATGAGCTTCGGCTCCAGCTGAGGTGACTAATGGCTGTGTACCAGTGAAGGTCTCGCCAGCCGCCTCTGCATCTGATCCCCTCTGTTTCACTCCTCGGTTGTGTTTATGCTGCTCTCTCTGAAGCTTTTCTCTCAACCAAAATGACTAATGGTACCTTTCACCCAACCAATAATCTACTCTAGGGAGTAGAAGCGTGTGTGTGCATGTGCATGTGTGTGTGTGTGTGTGTCTGTGTGTACTCACAAGTTGAAGAGATTGAGGCCAATCCTGTAGAGGCGTTTCCGGGCCGTATCTGTGGAGAGGGTTCCACAGCTAGGTGCGTCCTGGCAGTGTGGGCGGGGAAGGGAGAGGACCATGGTCTCGCAGGCCGACTGGCCGGACGTGGACGTGCTGCTGCCGCCGCTGACGGCCTCCGAGCTGTTCTCCGTCCCAACCTCCGGCCGCACCTGACTGGACCGCCTGCTGCCCCCCGCTCCGGGCTTCCCCGGCTCGGCCTCCACCCCCAACGGATCTCCATCCACCCCTTCTTCCTCCATTTCCTCCTGGGAGGGCGGAGCAGGGAACTCAGGCTCGCCTTCTGATTGGACGCTGACGCGACGGGGCACGCCACTTGGTGATGATGATGTTCGCGGTGGCGGCGGCGGCGGTGGTCCCTTGGTTGGGGGGTCAGGCTTGCCGCTGCTGTTGCCAAGGGCGACAGACTCCAGCACGGCGGATGAGGACAGGCGGTAGTTGCGGTTGTCGATCTGCACAGTGACGTCACGGAAGGCCAGCATCAGCTTGCTGGCGCTGCGGGGCAGGTTCTGGCCACAGGCCGCACGGATCGCCTCGGGGTCCACCAGCAGACCCCCTTCCGCTTGGGGGGGAGGGGCACCTGCGCCAAAGCTCCCCCCCTCTACTTCGACCCCTCCCATCTCCCCTGGCTGTCCTTCTTCAGGTCTGACCGTTGACCAAGTGCTCAGAGCCTCGTCTATGGAGCGTGCCAGCGACTGCACCTGTACAATGGAGACAAACCTCAGTCTACACCTCACTGCTACATCTTTCATTGGATTATATCTGCGTTTGCAGAATTAGCGGTAGCAATCTGTTGTCCAAATGAACTGCATTTGTATGACAGTAAAATCATAATGTATTGTCAAGGTAAGCATTGGCTGCGTGTTTTCATTTATCACATGCTCATTTTTCCTCTCTGCTTACTGGTACTTTGTTCTCTGCTCACTAAGCTATGGTTTTCACAGAGTGTGTGTGTGTGTGTATGTGTGTGTTTTTTTTAAGATGTCCTCTGGGTGTGTATGTGTGTGTTTGTGTGTGTGCATCAGAGTTACCTGTTCAGTGAAGGTATCCTCCAGGTTGGTGAGCGTTCCCTGGGTGCAGGACGGTGCGGAAGCAGAATGTGTCAGGGGGATCCCCATCAGTTTGCACCCCTCCATGAGAGCCTGCTCGGCCGAGAAGCCATCCCGCGGAAGTCGCACGCGCCGCACCGACATGCGCCGCGGCTCACGCCGCTCCGACATGGAGTTGCGGATCTTCTCATAGTTACGGTTGAGCTGGTACTGCCGGAACGCCGTCTGGATCTTACGAGCCGCACGCCGTGCAATCAGCGGGCCCCCATACTTACGCTCCAGATCCTCCATCTACAGTCAGCAGAGGATAGAGAGAGAGAGAGAGAGAGAGAGAGAGAGAACAAGGGGAAGTCAGGGAAAGGAAGCAACAGTGGGAAAGAGGGAGGAATGAAAGAATAAAAAAAGAAAGAGATAGAAGAAGAGACAACGGAAAAGATTAGAAAGTGGGAGAGACAGTGGGAGAAAGGGAAGAATGGGGGTAAGAGGAGATTTAGCATCTAATCAAACATATAATCCTTTTAGAAACAGCTTGAGTCGCAAGAAAGTGCAATAAAATCAAATCATGTGGCTCAATTACTGTAAAAGTGAATTAGACTCGTTTAAAGTAACTTGATACTAGACAGTAGCACTCTTGAGTGTATCACATATTTACTCAAAGCTTTCACAGTTCTATAATTGATGTCATCAAAAGAATATTTATAGTTACAAACACCGCCATCAATCCCCCTGAGCAACCAGACAGATCAAAACACTCCACAATCCCACAGTGCCCTGCTTCGTTTCATGCTGTACTCTATGGTTTCGACTGAATAAATCAAAGTAGTCCTCGGCTTCTCCTTAAACTAAGACTCACAATATAATTCACAGATGACTTTCAAAGCCCCTTTTCCAAATTTAGACAACAGCAGTCGAGCTTGTGTTGTTGGACATTACCTATCACACACACACACACATACACAGTGCTTGCTTCCTCTCTCAGCTTTTAGTGACATCATCAAAGTGCTTCACTTCTAAATTAGGAACAGCGTCTACCCGTGTTAATGATGAAGCCAGCACGAGTGCCACTAACAATAGCAGCCTGAGTCATCAATCAAACCCTACAGCGTACTCCGCAAGGTACAAAGAACTGGAGACAAAAGCCTTATAATCACTGTGTGTGTGTATGTGTGTGTGTGTGTGTGTGTGTGTTCCCGTGTTGGCCAGTAGTGTGAGTGTGTGTATGTGTGCATGTGTTCCTGTGTCTGCCTGGAGTGTGTGTGTGTATGTGTGTGTGTGTGCGTGTACAGTATGTGTGTGTGTGTTTCTGTGTCTGCCTGCAGTGAGTGTGTGTGTGTGTGTTTTACGGTGTCTGCCTGCAGTGTGTGTGTGTATGTGTGTGTGTGTGTGTGTGTACGTGTGTGTGTATATGTTCTTGTATCTGTGTGCAGTGCACGTGCATGTGTGTGTGTGTGTGTGTGTACGTGTGTGTGTATACTGTATGTTCTTGTATCTGTGTGCAGTGCACGTGCATGTGTGTGTGTGTGTGTGTGTGTGTGCCTCTTTGGGAGGGGACGGGGGGTTGAAATAAGGAGAGGAGTAACATAGTAGCAATATTCTCCCTTTTTCGCCATTCTGAAAGTCTTCTCCCCTACACACAGTGTTTAAAGAAGTCATCTCTCTCTTCATTCATACAGTGTGCTAACTATCTCATCAAATCCTACCCCACCTATTCCTGTCCTCCGCTATAGCCCAATCCAATCCTATCCTATCCTTTCCTGTCCTGCTCTGTTCTGTTCGCTTGTCATAATCTGTCTAATGCTCTCCCATCCTATTCTGTTCTAGCCTTCAAGCAGATATACTTATGCTATCCGATTCTGATTCAATTCCATCCTAACCTGTCAAATCCTACGCTCCTGGTCTATCTACCTTATTCTTGTGCTATCACATCCTTTCCTAGCCAAAGTCAGTTCAGTATTATGGCATTCAATCTTTACATGGTTCCAGCTTTACATGGGTCCATGTTCTCTCCAAATTGGACGTAGTAAATCTGATCTGAGGATCATAAGGCCTTCATGACTCTGTTCATACCTGGCATCTGAACATATCTGTACAACCAAATTTTGGTTTCAAAATCAATTCTAATCAATTTGGGGTGTTTTATTCCATTTTTCATTCAAAACTAACTGGGACCATAAGAAATTGTCTGTACGAGATCACAGCAATGGTCAGAATAATTGATTCCATTTACTGTACATATCTATAGATTGTATGGATGATGTAAGTGTGTCTTTGCTTGGGTAAGCAACATTTATAAACATTCATGAAATTGAATTGAATTAAACTGAACTGAACTCAACTGAATTGAACTGAATTCTAATGCTATTCTATCCTTTCCCATCCAGTCTACTGCATCCCATTTCTTTCTACACTTTCCCTATCTAGCAACCCATTTTTCAATTCTACACAAGCTATTCCACTCTGGATTCCCATCTCCTTTCCCTATGAGCTACCACCCTGTTCTCATCCACTCCTGTCCAATCCAATTACAAACAGGCTGGAAATTCATTATGGGTCGGAGTTGATTAGGTGCTGTGTGAGGCGAGCCAAGGCTGTTATTTTTGATCGTGGTGCTCTGATGATGGCGACGTATTGCAGATTGTCCTGATTGAGTGCACTGGCTGTGTTTGTGTGTGTGTGTGTGTGTGTGTGTGTGTGTGTGTGTGTGTGATCATCCTGATTCAGTGCCCCGGCTGTGTGTGTGTGTGTGTGAGTGTGTATGTGTGTGTGTGTGTGTGTGTGTGTGTGTGTG
This sequence comes from Sardinella tawilis, assembly GCA_030264315.1. Lineage (NCBI taxonomy): Eukaryota > Metazoa > Chordata > Actinopteri > Clupeiformes > Clupeidae > Sardinella > Sardinella tawilis. The sequence continues at coordinate 9,027,570 of JASCQY010000118.1, forward strand.
ATCGCCCTGATTGAGCGCCCTGTGCCACACATCAGCTGTCTGTGGCACCTCGGTCCCGGCTGACAACCAGCATGAGAGACAGATGAGAAGGACTGAGCACTCCAGTGGAGTTCACACTCTTGCTCTCTCTCTCTCTCACACACACACACACACACACAAACAGGCACTCACACCTGCGTTCATATACGCACACGCACACACACACACACACACACACACACATACACACACACCACACACTTGCCTGCACACACACACACACACACACACACACACACACAGTCTATTTGTGTACACTCAGACACACACATAAACATGCAGAAACATGCACACAATCTCACAAACATACACATTGGTGTGTATGTGTGTGTGTGTGTGTGTGATTCCGTTATTAACAAGCCAACCCATGGGGCACAGCTGTGGTTACCATGACAACCTGTCATCTCTGTTCTGTGATGTCAGTGAGAAGTGCACTCAGGCAGTCCTCTGTGTGTGTGTGTGTGTGTGTGTGTGTGTGTGTGTGTGTGTGTGTCTGTGTGTGTCTGTGTGTGCATGCATGTATGTGTGTGTGTGAGTGCGCGAATGTGCATATAAATATTTCTGTCTATGTCACACACAGAGCCAAGCCATCAGTGGCTTCTGTGTTTGTTGTGAGAGGTATCGTATATGAGGTGTCTAGGCAATACCAAGAATGTCTGGTAACAGCTACTGTATGTTGTCTGTGTATTTGATGTATTGTATGTGTGTGTGTGTGTGTGTATGTGTGTGTGTGTGTCTGCCTGTCTGCATGTCTGCATATCTGTGAGTGTGTGTATGTGTGTGTGTGTGTGTGTGAGTGCCGATCTGTGTATGAGTTTTACCACACCTGTGTCTCCTCTAGGTCAGCTGTGAGTTTGTACTGGGGTGGGTGTGCACAGGTAGAGGCATCTGGTTGGCTGGTCTTCCTCTTCTGTCCTGCCTCTTCCTCCTTCCCTCCAGAGGGCGGAAGCGCAGGACTGTGGGAACACAAAGAACACATCGTTAGCATCTCTGCACCTTTAGCTTGAGCATTGCCTCACCTTTAGCATTGCTGCGCATTTAGCATCGCTAATTAGCACCCAGTAATTAGTATCATCAATAAACCTAATTATGCAGCACTATTAATGACAACCCCTAGTTTGTGCCTGACGATAGTAAAGCAGGGGCTTTACACACTGAGGTGTTAGGACACTGCAGCACCACTATACACCCCCCCCCTCTCTCTCACACACACACACACACACACACACACAAATGCATGACATGGGGGGAATCCCTCTGTCACGGCTGATTCATTAGAATCAGCAGTACATATCACCAGCATGCTCGACTGTCACCCCTCATCGTCAGCAAGACAGCTGTCTATTAGCTTTAAACGACAAATCCAGTGTGAATCAATCCATAGCTCTGTTGTTTGAGGTCACTGAATGTTGTCAGTTGGAAAAAGCACAAGAAAATGTGATAGTTAAATAGTGAACTACCACAAATTAAATGGGGCAGAGAAACTCGCTGTCAGTTTCATTTTTCGATGCCCTATTCTGTTGAGATTTTTTTTTCTTTTTTCCCTGCAGACAACACTTGCAGGGCTATTGATTGATTCACAGCAGATTTCTCCTTTAAGAGACTAGACTCGGACTCCCTAGCCAGAGCGATCCCATGGGTTTCTTTTATGACGCATGGCCTGCATGGCAGGCAAGCAGCAGACAGCCCTGTGTGATACAGTGGCTGAACAGCCAGTGACCTGGAGCTGTGAAAAATCAATAGCTGGTGGTTCCCCATGAAATTATCAGCATCATTAGCTGGCCACGAACAGGAGGAGCATCGTTGCTGGCCGGCCCTAACAAGCCTGATTGAAAACGCTCATTACTCTAACAGGCTTCACTAATAAACTGCTCTACTAATAAAGGTGGAAGCGTGGATGGGTGCTGCTAAGGGGAGAGAGAGAGAGAATGAAAGAGAGAGAATGAAAGAGAGAGAGAGACATGTCAGAAGTGTGTTTTGGGAAATGTTCTTTTCTCTCAGGGAGAGGTAAAATGGACAGAGCTGTTTCACAATAGTCTGTCAGGTAAGACGCTCTGTTCCTCTCCTGCCGAGGGGAAAAAGAGAGAGTGAGAAAGAGTAAGGGAGAGAGAGAGGTAGAGAGAGATAGGGGGAGAGAAAGAGAGTGAGAGAGAGAGAATGAGTGATAGGGGGAGTGAGAGGGAGAGAGGCTTCCGGGCTGTGTCTGTGTGTGTGTGTGTGTGTGTGTGTGTGTGTGTGTGTGTGTGTGTGATGGGAAACACTCTGTTCTGGCTGGCTTTCTGGGTTCAGCTCAGCAGCTTGCCTGTCGCCCTCCAAACCGGTGCAATAGAAAAACAAAATGAGAAGGCTGATTAAATTGCCGTATCAACTCTGACGAGAGGGCATTACTGATGAAGGGAAAAGAGGGCACACTATGGGCACCTCTCTGAGTGACGGAGAGAAAGAGCGAGAGAATGAATGAGACTATTGGGGCGGAGGGGAGAAGGTAGACAGGGGAAAGAAGGGCAGAAAATAGTGGGGAAGAACAGGGGATAGAGGGAGGTTTGATAAGAAAGATAGACACAGAGAGAGTAAAGAACTAGGGATGGATAAATAGAACGAGGGGGAGGGGGAGGGTAGAGATGGAGAAATAGAAAACAGGGAGAAAGGGGGAAATAGAGGGTAAGAGGGGGAGAGAGAGAGGTAGAGGTAGAGAGAGAGAGAAAGAGAGAGGGAGGTAGAGGAACAAAGAGAGAGAGAGAGAGCAATAGAAAGCAGGAGAGAGAGGGAGAGAGAGAGAGAGGGAGAAGGGGAGAAAGAGAGAGAGAGAGCGACAAACGAGAGCGAGAAAAATGGAAATAAAAGGGGGAAAAGAGAGGGGGACAGACAGCGAGCGGCAGGGAGGGAGGGAGGAAGAGAGAGATATAAATAGAGAG
>JASCQY010000118.1:9035275-9046426 GCA_030264315.1 Sardinella tawilis
AAAAAGTAAATACATCATACACAGCATATGTATACAGTTTGCAGTTTGGAAGAAAGACAGCAAAAATACATGTTATGACTTTCTCACTCACTTGATATACAGTAATCGGCTTAATATTTTATGTTTCACGTTTTATGAGTTTGCTTGAGATATAGCTATAGTGTGTGTGTGTATGTGTGCGTATGTGTATGTGTGTGTGAGTGTGTGTACCTGTGCAGCAGGTATGGCTTTTCGGGTGCTGTAGTAAGGACAGGTGTGTGTTTTGCGGCCCAAGTGCACCAGCTGCTCGATGTCACGGACCTCCACCAATACCTCATCCCTCATAGTCATCAACTTCTCAAACCCCGAGAATGGGCATGTCGCCTTGACAACACCACGGCGGCGCTTGGGCTCAGCCTCTGTCGGCTTTTCTGGCTTATCTGTATGGTATACACACAGAGTTCACTTCAACACAGAGGTCATTTTTAGGTGCCCAATGTAAACCCAATAACCTCCACACACATTGTACAGAACAAGGATGTAGTTAAAAGATTTTATGACTTTTTTGCCTAATATGTACAGCATTTTGTATAATATGTACATTTATAAAATATAAACATAATACAAATCTTCTTGTCTGAAACTAACCTGAACTTTAACCCCTTGGGTGTGTATATACTGTATGTGAGTATATTGGTGTGAGCATATTGGCGAGTGGGATTATGGCATCTTACCATGTTTGTTCTTTTGCAGTTCCATACACCTTTCATTGATCAGCTGAGTGCTTCCCAAACGCAGCACGTCTGGGTTTACACACAGATTCTACGGCACAAACAATACACACTGTCTCTACACAGATTCTACTGTATTATTGGAAACACACACTATCATGTGCGGGCGCGCGCGCACACACACACACACACACACACAATCAGGTTTCTTACCTGTCTGGAGCCAAGGCTAACAAGGCTGACTTCGGGGCCAAATGGACTCTTTTGGACCTCATGTACAAACTGGGCCAACTGAGAATGTGTTCTGCTACAGTAGTAAATCTAACACACACACGCAAACACAATTGTTTTAGTGTACAGTATGAATTCACTCTGTAGTGGACTGCTGACTATATCTTATAATTATAATATTACTCTGTGTGTGTGTGTATGTGTGTGTGTGTGTGTGTGTGTGTGTGTGTGTGTGTGTGTGTGTATATGTGTAAGAGTATCACAGAAAATTTGAAAGTCAGAGTGTATTACTTGAAATACAAACCTTTGTGACGTGTTCCTCCTCCAAGTCATCCTCCTCCTCATCATCATATAACCTTCAAGACAAAAAAAAAAACAAAACCCATCTTGACTCCCCCAAGGAACCTACAGAAATCAGTTAATAAATACAGTTCCTGTGCCTCCCTGCTCACCTGGTTTTGGGCGCAGACTCCTCATCGCTCTCATATTCGGCCACTATGAGCCGTTCATCCTCCAGATCCTGAGTGGACTCTCCACAGTCTGGCCCTGGGGCTTGTACCGTCTCCTGCATCATCTTAGAGATCTCATCCTCCTCCACAGTCTGCAGCCACACAGCCACGCAGCCACACACACACACACACACACACACACACACGCCGACACAAGAAAAAAACAAAAACAAATAGAAGATATGAAAATCGCTGACAAGAACCTGCAAATCATCCTTTGGAGTTTTATGACATGTACAGACAGACCAGAAAACACACACACACACACACACACACACACACACACACACACACACACCTTCCTCTTCAGAGCATACTTGAGCTGGGCGTTATGTCGGATCATCTCCAGCTTCTCCTCTCTTTTCTTCCTCCTCATCTCTTCATCCTGTGAATGAGGGAGAGAATGTTGATCAGCTTCTCTCACCTGCTCACCTAAGGATCCCCCCCACACACACACACACACTCACACACACTTACCTTGAGTTTGTTCACATGATCCCTCTCAGCTTTCTTCTGCACAAAGTCAGTGATCCAGTCGGGTTCAGTGGACCCTGAACTTGCCTGCGCGGCTGCAGTCTTCTCCTTCTCTTCCTCCTCCTTCCTCAGAAGTCTGTCTGCTTCCTCTCTCTTCTTGGTCTCATAGTCCCTCAGCCAGGTCAAGGCACCACAGATCAGACTGAGGGATTTGCCCTGCATATGCGCACACATAAACAAGCTCTTTTACTGTACTCCAGGGGTAGCCAAACTTTTCTGTTTGTGGGCCACCTATTGAAAAATATAATGTAAGATTAACAGTCTAGTTCTCAAGTGAAAATTACCACATTACATTTTTTACCTCATGGGAAGCCAAATGAAAGACAGCAGAGGGCCACAACTGGCTCCTGGGCCTTAGTTTGGCCACCCCTGCTCTACTCTGACATGTGCCATGGTACAGTAGTTGACATTGTGGAACAAGTGACTTCCCGTCCCAGAGAGCTGACCCATTTGACCTTCGACTTACTGTGCCAGTAGGGCTCTCGAATATTCCGACCTTTCCTTCATCCAGTGTGGCATACAAGGCCTTCATGAACTGCTCCTGAATTGGATAAGGTTGAAAGGGGAAAGGAAAGCCTCCTGTCCCACTGTCCATGTCTTAAGGCCACCTGTACAATAAGAGAGCAGAGTAATAACTAAAAGGACTGTTCACATTCTAACATTCCTCATGAAAAGTTCCAGACAAAAACTGTTCTTCTTCTGTGTGAATTTTAAAAATCAGTTCTGAAACTATGATTACTCTATTGCAAAAGCTGCATACCCCAGCTGACCGATCGATGTCTTTCTGTCATTCACGTATCTACCCAAATGTTATGTCGCTTCAATTTGGGGTGTATAATGTATCAGTTTTCATGAAATCCACATGAACCATATGCGATTCCGAAAACTTTACTTACTGAGAAGTATACTGAAATAAAATAGTGATCTGGAACTGCCTTCGGAAGAGAACTGTTTTCATCATAGACAGTAAAAAAAAGGTTTTCATCAGGAAACTTCCCCCTTCGACATACGCGCCAAACTGAGCTTGGCCAATGAGAGCAAAGAGGGTTGGGAGACAGCTAGGGACTGTGTCCAAGTATGTGATGATGGTAAAAATGTAAACTGGCGCTCAAACTTGAAATATTTACTTAAAAAGAAAAAATATTATATCAACCGATGTAATATAATTAAACAGATAAGTATACACGTATAAGAACAGCAGTTTAAAATGCTATTTAAAATCATTATGAGTTTAAATATTACTCTTCGTGTATTTTGTGTAAACTGCCACGTTCTTGAAGCTGCCTGGGAATTTCTGTGTCTGAAGAGGTACCAGAGAATTTCTAGATACGCGCCCCCCTCCTGGGCTTCTCTCTTTCACTGTCTATGGCTTCTCTCTGGAAAGTTCGGTGCCCTTCCTCCCCATCTGCTAAGTAGTGTTGCATCTGTAGCATGCGCCTCAATTAGCAACCCTCCTACTGTCAAGCAGAGCACTTGACAGCGTACGCTAGCGCAAGATTATCAACAACAGAAGTGTACTTCATACTTGTTGTACAGAAATAACAGTAACGAGCTAGCTAGCAGGTTGCATTCATCGCATATTTCTCTGATAATCCTCCTGTGATATTGGATAGCATAGCCAGGGGAAATAAGCTGCGCAGCCACCAGACTCGTCTTTAGGAGAAGACGTATAGCTCTCTGACTAGCATTAGCTAGGATCTGTGTCTTTTTGTGGTGCTGCTCTCTGTATACCAAATATGACTGCAGAAGAAGTGACAAACGAAGGACAGACGATTCCCATTGAGGGAGAAGATATAACTCCCAAGAAGGATGGAGGAGTCCTGAAGGTAAAACAAAAAACAGTGCATTCTGGCATGATAACATAAGCTAGCTAGCCAAGCTGGACAGATCATTTTAGCCGACAGATAACGTTAGCCAAGCTATGTTGTTGTAATATTATACGATGTCTGGTTAAAGCGGTCAGACTCAGCATCCAAGACAGTTTACACATCATGTTTGACCCATTTATTGGAATGATGGGAATTCCTTCTCAATGAGTTGACACGAGTGATGTTGGTTAACGTTACTGACGCGAGTTAGCCAGCTAGCAACGATATAACGTTACCTACTTGCCGCATAATCAAAAAGTGCCCAACTTTGCACATTAACGCTAGGCAAAGGCTGTCAACATATAACAATCCGTGTTTGCGTAAGACATCTGATAGAACTTGTGGGAAAGGAGCAGGACAGGAAGATGTTAAATGGACCGTGAACAGGATAAACTCCATATTCATGCAGAGGCATGTAGCGTTAGCATGTTGTGACATGGTTGTAGCAATATCATGCAGCGTTATGGTTGTTTATCCCCAAACCATTATGCACACTGAGGGGGTTTAGTGTAAGAGGGCATTCATCGATTTGACGGTTAGCAAACTAACGTCAGTAACAGGTCTTTCATTCAATTGGCATAGATATCAGTTTAGCCCAGATGCACTTTCAAAATTCTCAGTCAAAGCGAAACCGCAACCCTCCTGGCAGACTACCACTATCGCCAGTATCATGAGCCCAACCCTGGGTGAAATTCATGTAGTTGACATGTAGCCGACAAACAAGTACTCCTCACAGACGGTGAATGTGGCGGATGGGTGATTGAGGAACCTGCATTCCGCCTAGGATTCCAGAAAGTGCAAATGTACGAGCCGCTGACTTGGAGATCATGTTCGGAAGCATTTCTGAAATGTTCTGTTCAGTCTGTCATCTTGGTAGCTGATAATGCGGATGTGTGTTAGTCTTAATTTATTGCCTATGGTATGGAATCAAATACCTTACTTTAGTCATTGAGGGGGCAGAATGTTCTAGATTGCATTACCTTTAGCTAGAACGACAGAGGGTGGATTAAGGGTTTGACTGACAGATCGCAGATGCACAGACCTAGGCCTACATGATGGGGATGGGGAATCTCGCTCTTTCTTCTCTTCCACATTTTTATTCTTAAACAAGCGATTTTTATTACATCTTGTGCCATGTTGCACATTATCATTGTACTGTAAAAATATGTACCCTACTACTGGCCTATGATAAATGTTTTTATGTATTTATTTATGACTTTTTCTTGATTGCTAAGATGCACTTAAATGCTTTGTTGCTATTAATGCCCTTTGCAAACGAAATGTGTAACTTTGAGTAGACTAGAGTGCGCCTGTTTCAGTGTGTGTGTTAACTAATTTAGTTGTGGCTGCTGCATTGAATCTTTTGAGGAAAAAAACGGCAACATTATAAGTGAGTGCTGTTAACCAATCTATAATCTATAAGTGATTGTGATTCTGTGCTCATGCAGCTGGTGAAGAAGGAAGGGACGGGTAGCGAGACACCTATGACCGGCGATAAGGTGTTTGTACACTATGTGGGGACCCTGTTGGACGGCAGCAAGTTTGACTCAAGCCGCGATCGCAACGATAAGTTCAGCTTTGAGCTTGGCAAAGGTCATTACACCATCCCCCTGTACACCATGAAAAGCAGTCTCTTGATGAAGCTGTAGAGATACCTCTGTACACATTGTATCACTGTATTCACGACACGTAAGCCTACAGTACACACAGCTTTTCAGATTTAATAGATCTGCAACTGAACGATCTGTGCTCATACTGTAGGTATGTATGAATCACTATTATTTACTGATGATAAAGAGAAATAGTTATGTAGGTATTGTATTATCTGTGGTGCCTGGTAGAATTTTTTTTTCCTGATAGCATTGACCATGGTGATTACTCTGCAGGTCAGGTGATCAAGGCATGGGATATCGGCGTGGCAACCATGCGGGTGGGGGAGGTGAGCCAGTTCATCTGTAAGCCAGAGTACGCATATGGTGCCGCAGGAAGCCCCCCCAAAATCCCACCCAATACCACACTTGTATTCGAGGTGAGTGCCAATCAGGAAGAACACGGCATGATTGACAGGTCCATTCAACCAAACAGAGCAGATGGTGCATTATGTGTCACTTTGTGTCAAGTTGCCTGGCTTTGCTAAATTATTAAAATGTAAATGTTATGTATGTGTGTGTGTGTGTGTGTGTATAGGTGGAGCTCTTTGAGTTTCATGGGGAGGATATTACTGATGATGAGGATGGAGGAATCATCAGACGGATCCTGACAAAAGGGGAAGGGTACAGCAAGCCCAATGAAGGAGCTGCTGTTGAAGGTACACATTTTTTTTCATATTCCCACAGAATGTTGAATTGAACCCTGTGGGGGGGGGGGGGGGGCCCCACAGTGGAGTACATGACTAATTATATACACTGCAGACACAACAGCAAACTCAAACAGAAAGGGCCTTTGCAGGCATTGTGAATGCCTTTCCACACAGAAGCTTCAAAGTGACGTTTGTCATTCTACTACCCCGCTCCACCCCATACTATCCTCTACTCTCACTGTTTTTCTCCCTATCTGTTTTCCCCCACCTCTACCTCCCTCTACCTTGTCCCCCTTTCTCCCCTTCTTTTTCTTTCCCTCTCTTTTCATTCTTCCGTCTTTGCCCTCAGTCGCCATTGAGGGTAAGTACGAGGAACGTGTGTTTGATGCGCGGGAGCTTAAGTTCGAGCTGGGCGATGGAGAGGGTTTGGACCTGCCACCAGCTGTGGAGAAAGCCCTGCAGAACATGGAGAAGGGAGAGGAGGCACTCTTCACTGTTAAACCAAAGTACGTAGTTGGCACACACTACACACTCTAAACAGTTACAGATTTAAGACTAGGATTAATCTGTTACGTTAGGACTAAATCTTCACATACCACCAATCTTTTTTTTTTCTTTTTTTAAATAGTTGTTTGTGGATTTCTTGTTTGTTTTTTGTATTTGTGTGTTTTTGTCTGTGATGTAGCCAGTTTGATTTGTCAAAGTGGAAGCTAATAGTTGCTGTATGGTAATGCAATATTTGCCTATTAAATATTGTTATTTAAGATTTTTGGGGGAACACATGTGGTTCACGCATTACCTCTGAGAACACTACTACTTTTGGCCAGAAGATGGCGCAAACACCATTTGTTTCATGAATCTTATTGTTGAGTCTGTAGCGGTACCCATGGCTTGTGAACATGGATCCAAAATATCAAACCCCGACTTTTTAATTAAACCTCAGGCTCTGAGGAGGCTATCAGATCATCAAACTGATTTGATTTTTTTTAAACTATAGCAGATAGTATGAACCTGTAATTCCCAAGCAGTGAATTTCTGAATACACTGCTAATGCACACAACCATTCCCCTTGGGATAAAAGCATCTGCCTACAGTACTACATTCTGTGTTCAGGTATGGCTTTGGGAATGCCGGGAGTGCCAAATTCAACATCCCAGGGGGAGCAGAACTGCAGTATAAAATCAAGCTAATTACTTTTGAAAAGGTACATGGCATACACCAACATACACATATACACACCAACACACACACACACACACACTCATTCAGATGTAAACTATTCATTTAGTAATAGTTTGAAGGAATTGACAGATATTGATCCCTCCCACCCTGGCCTTTTCTGATTCCGCAGGCAAAAGAATCATGGGAGATGAACACAGACGAGAAGCTTGAACAAAGCAGCATCGTTAAGGACAAGGGCACACAATATTTTAAGGTGAGGCAAAAACACACACACACACTTTCGGTCTACGTGGTACCTACAGTACTGCTGTCGTTCTGATACCTATCAACAGTGCTCGGCAGCCTCAGACAACAGGGCTTCGGTTTGATTCACTGTGGATAACTCCTTTAAACATACTCATCTTGTTAGGATCCAGGGATGTGTTTCCTGGTAGCAACTATGGTTAGCAACCTTGTTGACCATTGCCAACCAACTAATTTGCCAACTGGTTAGCAACAGTGTTTTTGGGAAACACACTACAGAATAATAATAATAATAATAATAATAATAATAATCAGCAGAAATGAAAAACAAAAAAAGCATCATGACCTAGTTTTATATCGTCTAGAGGGTGCATTTTGTTTTACCTATAAGTGCACTCGTCATTTTGCTTCGCCATTGCGACATACGACTACTACTACTAGGAAAACGAAACGGGAATAAATCTGTTTCTGTGGTTTAGGATGTCTCTGTTTGTCTCTATGTCTATTTTTAAGTATATGAACGGAAACTGATAGTTGAGCGGGAGAGGAATGTGAAATCACATAGAAACTCTCTATGGTTCTGTCAAGCAGCGACCTCATATTATATTGAAACTACACATTGTAGATATGCCCTTATATTAGAGATAGACCTGCATTGTTACCTGATAGACCATTTAGCCTATCATGAGTTGACTTGTGCAGTAATTATTTTGTTCATGAAATGATATTATTCTAAATACAGTTAAGTGCACAATGCATTGACAAGGTGTGCAAAGTGAAACTTTTGTTATCTTGTGTAGAATTGGCCTGTCTTTGTGTAATGATAATCTCATGAATGTATATTTGTTTGTGTGTGTGTGTGTGTAGGATGGCAAGTACAAACAGGCCTCTGTGCAGTACAAGCGCATCATCTCTTGGCTGGAGCATGAGTCTACTTTCAAGGGGGAGGATGAAGAGAAGGCCAAAGCGCTGCGATTGGCTGCTCACCTCAATTTAGCCATGTGTTACCTGAAGCTGCATGAACATAGCCCAGCCCTGGAGAACTGTGACAAGGTAAATACACACACACACACACACACACACACACACACACACACACATACATACCTTGATGATATACAGCATGTGCTTGACCAAGGTATGCTTATACCCAGTCGTCGAGTTGTTTTAAAAAGTAAATAAATAAAAAATCAGGGTGGATGGTAGATTTTATTGTTTGTGCCTGACATGTTGTGCTGATGACTGTGTGGGAGGCGAGGGGTACACAGGCAGCACGTACACTCTATGTCCAAGTAGTAAGAGTAAGACTTTCCACCTCCACAAACTGAACATGGCAAACAGTTATTTCTCACACCCTCACATTTCACAAGCATTTTCTGTTGGCAACTTTATGATGAAGCTACAATTCCATGCAGAATAGTGTAGCTTTGCCTTGGGAGTTCAGTTTTGACCAACACTACCAATATCCTTTTGTCTGATCGCGTATACGTTTCGCATTGCTGTAGTTGGGCGAAGGTGCTTGATACAATGTATAAACATGATGGGGAAAGGAAACTGTGATGCCACAGCACAGAACAGGTTTATTTGAAAGTGAAACTAATAAATTTGCGTTTGGAAGTGGAAATCTTGATGTTTCGACGATGATCAGAGAGACCGTAAAAAGAGAGAACAATCATGGGAAAACTGGACGGCAAACCTACGTGTAAAGGTCATTGAATATGCTTCTCTTTCTCTGCTACTCCCAAAGTTGCCTGCTATGCCGCCTACTGACATCAATTTAAAAAAAAGTTATAAAGTCATTATACTCCTGTGTGCAAACAGTATGTCAGGGACGGGCATGAACAGCGACCCCACCCGGTCTCAAACCCGGATCTCCGGGGTGCTAAACATGCAACTTGACCGCAACGCCAAAGAGCCAGACTCGTTGGTATGGCAGTCAGAGCGCATACTCAACCTTAGTGACAGCATTCTGTCACAGTGCTCTCTCGTCTCACTGTATTAGCCCACACTCAAAATTTGCGAAGCCCCCTAAATGCTTATAATATTTCTAATTTCCACATTCATTGATAAAACAGCACAAGGGAGGGAACAGGGGATGGATGTTTTATAAGGGGGATGATTTTGACCGTTTTTATCTCAGGGGGGATGCCATCTCCCTTCATCTTGAGTACTGCCTATACCAGGCCCATAGAAAGCCTTGGAGACCTCAGACAAGATGGCAAAACACAGCTGAAAATCAGTCAGTCGTGCTATGTCCAAAAATGTGATTTGATGTGATGTGATTTCATTGCAGAGCAGAACTTATAGTTTCTCAACTCTGCCATCTTGATGTGACGACCTGCTGTGATATATATATATTTTTATGGCGGATTTCCGATCGAATTGTCTCTTAAAGTATGTAAATGCATAGCAATGCTTATAAGGCAGTCTTATTTGCCTCTGCTCCCTCCGCAGGCTCTGGAGTTGGATGCCAATAACGAGAAGGCCCTGTTCCGGCGGGGCGAGGCCCTGTTTGGCATGAAGGAGTTTGAGCGCGCCCGGGACGACTTCACGCGCGTCACCCAGCTCTACCCCTCCAATCGCGCCGCCAAGGCCCAGGTGCAGGTGTGCCTGAAGCACCTGAAGGAGCAGCATGAGAAGGACAAGCGCCTCTACGCCGGAATGTTCCAGAAATTCGCCGAGAGGGACGCCAAGGTGAGCAAGGAGGTTTGGTGCAGGTTGTGATGCCAGTATGGCTTTTACCATAAAGACTTACTGTAGGTTGTTGGCTACTTGTTAGTAGGGATGGGTATCGTTTGGATTTTAATTGATGACGAGTCGTTACTTGTTGCAGAACATTTTTGTACTGCTACTCCTACATGTGTATCTACATTAGTAGGTCGGGTGTCAATCGTACAACCAAAATAATCTGATCTCCAAAAACAACAATTTCATTTTATACATGTAATTTTATACATTAGCTTGTCGCACACATTTTCACTTCACGGAAATCAACAGGATCTCTACAGAGGGTCTTTATATACCAGTAACTGCGATGAACAAGGCAAACACCAAATCTATATTGCAGCAGCTAATGTCCTTTTGCTAAAACGCCAAAGTTAACGCTCGTCAGGATCCCTAAATAGGGGGATGATGCTCTCTGATTTGCCAGGTCATGTTCCTCTTCTGCGCTTTGTGTGTGTGTTTGAACAGAGGGAAGCCACTCAGCCCAAGGCCAAGGAGAATGGGGATGGAGATGGAGATGCAGTGGACGTCGAGGAGAACGGAGCACGGGAGCAAACTGCAGCATGAGCACGTGTCTGACTGTGTGTGTGTTTGTGTGTCTGTGAGTGAGTGAGAGAGAGATTGTGAGTGTGTGTGTGTGTGTGTGTGTGTGTGTGTGTGTGAAGATCAGTACTGTCCTTTTTATTGTTAATTTTTCTCTCTTTTTTTTTTTTGTATCTGCTTTGAGGCATCTGATCACAGCAATGGACAGTACTGCTCCAGCGCTGTCATCTCGCTCTGTGTGTGTTTTTGTGTGTGTGTGTGTGTGTGTGTGTGTTTTTGTGTGTGTGTGTGTGTGTGTGTGTGTGTGT
>JASCQY010000118.1:9135663-9158163 GCA_030264315.1 Sardinella tawilis
ACACACACACACACACACACACACACACACACACACACACACACACACACACACACACACACACACACACACTCAAGTGGAAGGGATGAGAGGGAAGAGAGAGGAATGTGCTTTTCTGAGTGGAGGACAGAGGTACTTCAGACAAAAAAGACAAAAATTCCAATCACTTCATCTTGCTCAAGTCTTGGGCAATTGGGTTTAATAGTTTCTCAAAACACACACACACACACACACACACACACACACACAAACTGAGTGTAAATTGATTTCTCTTTCTGTTTCATTTGTGTGTATGAAGAAACTATTAAATCGCAACTGCCCAAGTGTGTGTGTATGCACGTGTCTGTTAGTGTGTTACTGCAAGTGTGGGGGTGGCTGGTGGTTAAAAAACATGGATATGAAACGAAACAATATTATACTTTTATGAAAAGTAATTTTTAAATTAACAATTTATACATGACCTTCCACCGACGCAAGCACAATGCACTTACCATATTAGAGCCTGATGGGGAAGTCTAATCAAAATGGGCCAAAGCGGCCCGGCGAATATAATAGAACTGTCTGCATCGATTATAGGAGCTGAAAGTGAGATGGCTAATCTCGTTAAAAATCTCAGCCTTAAATTAGAACCCTCAGCAGATTTTTAAAATTGGGCAATCCATCATTCATAATGAGCCCATGACAGTGTGTGTGTGTGTGTAGGAGAGAGCGTGTGTGTGTATGTGTGGTGGTGGTGGGGGTGTTCATTATTAGCATACTGCATCGGTTTATGGCTACCTTCCTGTTCAGAGCTGAGCCCTTTTTTATTTGGTCATACTTCATGCTGGACTCTTTCTATACCGTTCTCCATGTACTGTAGTCCAACCATCCAAGACTCCTTCTACACCTCTCAGGTGACTGTGGTGACTGAGTGCTGTGAATCCTCTCTCAACTCAGGTGTGAATGGACACTTGGTTCAGGTGGGGCTGTCTTCATCCCTTGAACCTGTTAAGTGGGTGATTCAGGCTAGTCAAATGCCGCTTCTGGTTTTCTCCTTGTTCTTCCTCAACTAATCAGTAGGTGTTTGATGCAAACTAATGTCCACCACCTCTGTTCTATACAGACCACTGCATGGTTGACTATCTGCCTGGTTACCTGGCTGCGCTTCATCCCTCTCTCTCTCTCTCTCTCTCTCTCTCTCTCTGTCTCTTTCTCTCGGGTATAGTAACTAGACTCTGTAGACACTGTAAATGGCTGACCCAGCTAATTTCCCTTCAATTCCTCCAGTTCTGTTTGGAGCGCCTACACTGAGTGCGTCTTAAGAGTTGCCAATTTCCCATCCCTCAGCCAGTTCCGCTGCCCACTGCACAGTCTATTAGAGTTAAATGGACAAAATGGGGGCCATTGCTTCTTCATTTACAGGGAAGATTCTCCTGGCGTTTTTTCTTCCCTTCTCTGTCTCTCTCTCTCTCTTTGGTGTCCTTTAGACAGAGAGTGATTTGTCCAGGAGACTGAAGGTCAGCAGACAAAAGAGAGTAAGAAGAAAATACTTAAGGAATAGTCTCTGATTTGTGAATCTGACTAAAGATGGTCTTTGATTTCATATTTCAACATAGAACTTACAAGCATCATGACATGGAAATGTAAATATGTAAAGGGAAGGCTAGATAAAATAGTGACTTAAATGAGCACGAGTGGTTGAAACCACCTGGTAGGAAGGCCCATTTAAATGAAGCATGTGTTTTTGTCTGATGCTCTGGCAAGAATCATCCAGACAGATAAGCTAAGCGAAGCCATTACATTTAAGTCTTTTTTCATGCAAATGAGTTTTGAAAGCATTACATTCACTGCCTCCCTCAAACCACTCGCCTTTTAACGTCTGGTGTGTGTGCGCACACAAACACACACACCCACACACACACACACTTACCCCTCTCTCTTCGCCACCCTGTGTCTCTTTTTGAAAGGGCAGGGGGTCAAAGATTTAGCATAATTTATCATATCTGTGTAAAATATTCGCTATGGTGACGCGTGGCTCTTTCACGCTCCTGCTGGTCGTCATTAGCATCTCATTACACATGTTACAGCAGAGCAGCGAGGAGAAGAGGAGAGGAGAGGGAGGAGAAGAGAGAAGAAGTGGAGAAGAATAGAAGAGAGGAGGAAGAGAGAGCAGAGCAGAAAAGAGGAGTCGAGAAAGGAGAGTGAAGGAAGAGGAAAGAGAGGAGAGGATGAGAGGAGGACAGGAGAAAGGAGGATAGGGCAGAGGACATGAGAAGAGGGGAAAGTGTCTGGAGGAAGGATGTAAGGAAAAGGAAAAATGTATAGTAGGAAAAGTGTATAGAAAAGAGGCTATTTTCCTTATGAGGTTTATTTGTTTGTTTGTTTGTAAAAACACAAAACACAAACACCATGGCCGCCAGAGTCAAAACAGAGCTTATTAACAAACCGAGCACAGCAGAGAGCATGAGAGTGGACTTCATCTAAAGATTTTGACATGTTTGTTACATTATTTCAGATGCTTTTATCCTCTGGAACTGATCATTTACAGAACACGAAAAAAATCAAAGAATGCAACAGTATACTGTATGCTATGAGATTGTGTCCTTTTTTGTAAATGAACCCCCAGCATTTTTCTAGCCTGTCTGTACCAGGTGCACATGAGGAAGAAGAACTACTGTCTGTATGCATTATCCATA
This sequence comes from Sardinella tawilis, assembly GCA_030264315.1. Taxonomy (NCBI): domain Eukaryota; kingdom Metazoa; phylum Chordata; class Actinopteri; order Clupeiformes; family Clupeidae; genus Sardinella; species Sardinella tawilis. The sequence continues at coordinate 9,138,339 of JASCQY010000118.1, forward strand.
TGGCAGTGGCTACAGCAGAGACTCTGTGCTTATAAAAATGAGAGGAGCCATGAAAAACAAACTGCAGCTGCAGTACCAGCCTGCTCCACATTAAATCATGTAAAACCCCCAGGCAGCCATATGTATGTGTGTGTGTGTGTGTGTGTGTGTGTGTGTGAGTGAGTAAAGGGATGTTTGCCTGCTGTGAAGTGACGCGGCACGCCACGCAGTCCCCAAACGCAGACTGGGCTCTTATGACACACACACACACGCATACGCACGCACACACAGGTGGGGCTGGCATTCGCTGAGTGGCATCCTCTGGCCGGCTGATAGAAATAGACAGCTTTTGGGGGTGTATGTATATTATTAGTGTGTGTGTGTGTATGTGCAGAAGAGGGGTGAGAGGGAGGCGTTGTGTGTAGCACTGCGCTGTGCTAGGCTGTGCTGCTTTGCTCCGTGCTGCCCTGCACTGATAGATGAGGCAGGCGTTGGGCCATTAAAAAGTCGTTTCAGAGAGAGCGATGGCTGCAAGGAGCGGGTCGCTCTCAGTCCCTACTCCCTCCAGCACACCACATGGGAGAGATGGCCTCCCACATCGACAGAGAGAGAGAGAGAGAGAGAGAGAGAGAGATGGAGAAGGAGTGAGTGAAGGAAAATGTGAAAAAGGAAAAAGGAAAAAAAAGAGAGGGTAAGAAGGTAGGAAATAGAGAGAGAGAGAGATGGATAGAGGGTGAAAAAAGAGAAGCTGGGGTATAAAGAGATGAGGGGTGAGATAGAAGAAAGACTGATATAAGGGAGGCAAAAAAGAGGGGCGAGAGAGCGAGGGAAGAGAGAGAGAGATGGGGAAGACTGAGAGAGGGAGCGAGGGGAAAAAAAAAGAAAAAAAGGAGAGAAATGGCAGTTGAGATGAACAGAGAGAGGAATGTGGGGAGCGGAGAGGTTAAAGAAGGGAGGGGTGGTGATGGAGCAGTGGAGACAGAAATGGCGCATGATATTAGGGGAAGATACAGGCATGGACATTTGTGGCATTTCTGAGGAGAAAGAGTTGATTAGAGGTTTGTGTGTCTGTGAGGCTGCTTGTGTTTGTGTGTCTGTGTGTGTGTGTGTGTATGTGAGAAAGAGAGAGAGAGAGAGAGAGAGAGATAGAGAGAGAGAGAGAGAGAGAGAAAGACAGAGAGGGACAGAGACAGAGAAACAGACAGAAAGAGAGAGAGAGGGGGAGAGAGAGAGAACACAAATGCTGAACCTGCTCTGTAAACACAAACATTCACACTCACACACACACATACACATCCTCTGTCCACAGCATAGCTTTGCAGCAGTGTGCTTAAGTGAGTGAGTGAGATTGTGTGTGTGTGTGTGTGTGTGTGTGTGTGTGTGTGTGTGTGTGTAGAGGAAACTGGAAGGTCATTGGTGAAGTGCTCTGCTGCATATTATTCCCTGCAGTCACAAAAGACAAGCACAGACTGCTGGTCCACTTCAGCAGTGTGCTACTGTTCAAGGGAAACACATATGTGTGTGTGTGTGTGTGTATATGTACATACAAGCACACACAGAAATTAGAAATAAATGGTTTTGGGTTATTGCATGACTTCTGAAAAAGGTTATCTGGAAAAGCATATATTAGTAAGTATACACACTTGCACTGAACCCATACTTAAATATATTAGTTAGTATAAACTGCAAAACTGGAATTAAATTCAGATACATTATCATTTATAGAACATTTTTTCTGGATTTTATATAATTATAGGAGGGAGTCTATTTATTATAAAGACAAAAACAATACATTATTCTGAATAAGGATGAGTATCCCCTCCCACTAAGATATTAATATCTAATTTGGAAGATATATTAATACTTGGTTGTTAATCCATTTATGAAGGGCTCAGATTTTAATTAACTTATGAGAGCGTGGCGTACACAAGTAAACAAACACAAACACAAACACAAAGGCAGGCTTCTCCTTGAGCCTGCAGTATAAGCGTGAGGCTCTGAGATGTTGCTGCAAAAAGGGGGTGTATGTCCCTTTAAGGGCGCAGTGGAGTGGAGCGTCGCCGTGGATCCCATGAATAAAGATGAGAGTGGGCCTGTGCGCATACATCATAGATCACACATCAGCACAGGCCATCTATCAGGCAGACCTGTCTGCAGACGCGCGGCACACAGCTGAAATTACCTTCTCTACCCCACCAAATATCATTACCCAACCCCTCCCCCCCACGCGCACACACACACACACAACCCCACACAACACACACACACACACACACACACCCTCCATCACTCCTCCCATCCCTCCTGAATACTATTACCCCCCTCCCCAGAAAACCCCACGCCCTCTCTTCTGCACTGCAGAATATTAATACTGATGAAGGGGGGTAGTGGAGGGGGCGTAGGGGGGTACGAGGCGGGGGGACACAGACTAGAATGAGTCTCCTCTTTCTTTTTTTTTTTTTTTCCTCCTCTGCAGCCTTCTGCCTCCTGAATTCAACCATTAATTCAGCACCTTCTGCTTTCCAGAATAAAAGAGGCCCTCTGCCTCTCAGCTTCTTCCTTTTCCTCTTTTTCTCTCACTCCCCCGCCTCCCTCTCTCTCTCTCTTTCCCTCCTCTTCCAGGATTCTGGACGGTGTGTGTGTGTGTGTGTGTGTGTGTGAGGGGTTTTCTCTTAATGAGAATCTGGGCTGCCTAGAGGGGAAGGTGGCTGTGGAAAAAAAAAGTAACAAAAAAAAAAAAAAATGGGAGGTGGAAAAAAAAACTTGACTTGTGCTTTGCAGGCGATCAAGGACGAGCGGACTTCTGCAATGTGACGAGAGTAAGGAGTGGGAGAATCTTCTGGAAGCTCTGTATGTATAAAACACACCACACACAGCCTTTCTCCTCCTTCTCTCCCTGTCCCCATTTACAGCACAATAAAACCCATTTCATCTCCTGAAGGTCAGGGGAGCTTTGTGTGTGTGTGTATGTGTGTGTGCGTGTGTGTGCGTGTCTCAGTCCTGTGGGTCGCCCCCTTGTTCCCCTCATCTAAAGCACTCCCTCCTTCCACACACACACACACACACACACACACATATTCCTGGTCCCTCTTCTCCCTCCAAACCTGCTGGCTAAGGAAGATTCCATCTCTCTGATCACATTAAAATAATAAGGTGTACGAAAGAGAGAGAAAGAAGGGGGAAAAAATCCCTTCCATAATCAAGGCGAGTCTCTATCCGCAGGAGAGTGGTAATGTTAATAATATCATCTCCCCTCAAAGGAAACTCATCTCGCTAAATGTCACCGGTTTAATTAATGAGCCAAGGCTGGGTCAGACCTCAATTCCCTTAATGCCATGCAGCCATGCCGGAATAATTTAGCATGTTAAACGGGGGGAGTCACTCTATACACCAGCACCAACACCAACACCAACGCCAACATCACATCACATCACCCACACACACACACACACACACACACATCAGCTGATGAGGAGGGGGTGGGGGGCAGTGGCAGCAAGTTCATCCTGTCTTAGTGGTGGACACAAGCATCAGTGACATCTAGGAAATGAACGAGAGAGAGAGAGAGAGAACATGGTAGAGGGGGAGACAAAGTGAATAAAAGACAGAGAGATGGACAGCCAAGGAAAAAGAGGCAGAGAAACACACACACGCACACCTGTGGGCGTTATCGGCTCTGCACTGAATCTGTTCCTGTTAAATAAAACACGAGCTCACTAGAGTGTTCACACGCCTGGTCTCACAATTCCATGGAGCAATGATACCCCCACAGAGAAACAACACGTGAGAGAGAGAGAGTGTGTGTGTGTGTGTGTGTGTGTCAGCTTTGATATGAATAACACGTTCCCCGTAATTACTTTCACTCATTAATGGACTTGTCAATAAATCATGCTCACGTGCAAATAAACACACACACATACACAGACACACACACCTCTACCTAGTCGTAATATACAGAGTAATCAGCATGTCACTAAATAAATCATAAACACTCTCCCACAAGCCCATATACACACAAACACAGACACACACGCAGACACACACTGTTCATGAACCAGTAATACACCTACTAATCAGCCACTAAATAAATCAGAAACACGATCGCCCTAACATTCTCCATGTTTGCCCAAAAACATGCACAACACAAATGCACACAAGCACACACCGTGCTCTGTAAAGTGTGTGTGTGTGATTAATTCCCTCAGCAGTCCTCATCTCTGCCGTCTTCACTTTGACTGATATATGAGCGGTGGTCCTCCACATTTCACCCATCTCATATTTAGCACTGATTAAGATAGGAAAATAAGGTGTGTGTGTGTGTGTATGTATAACTGAGACAGGCCAAGATGGGCAAAAAACATTTTGTTTCAAAGAGAATTCCTTTAAGAGGAAATACATCTGCTTTCATACACGCACAAACACCTTCTCTTCTTCTCCATTCTCCCCATTTTCATTTCTGTCTCTATGTCTACCTTTTTCCTTTCTTCTCCTCCCCATTCCCTGCACTCCATCCCAGAGGTACGGGCTGATCAAATGGAGGTGCTGTAGGAAATCAAAGCCATGTTGGAAAGCAAAGCAGAGCAGTTCAAATGACTGTGACAGGCCTAGAGCTCAACCCCATCAGCGCTACCGAGAGAGAGAGAGAGAGAGAAAGAAAGAGAGAAAGAAAGAAAGAGAGGTTAAAAGACAAGTTTGGTTTTTAACAGTTAAAGGAATATGCCACCCAAACATGAAATTAAGTCAGTCTCGGTCATCCCAAAACTTAAAACAGTGAGGAAAACCTGGTTAAAATCCGTCCAGGCGTTGTCCTGCTTTGAGAGCAGCGTTTTGTAGCATAGCGCAGTTGCTGTAAACCAAGGGAGTCACTAGCATGCAAGCTAGCAAGAGTTGACTTCCTTGGTTTACAGCAACTGTGCTAAGCTAAAGCCAAAAAACGCTGCTCCCAAAGCAGGACAACACCTGGAAAGATTTTAACCAGGTTCTTTTTCACTGTTTTAAGACTGGGGGTGACTGAGACTGACTTAATTTCATGTTTGGGTGGCATATGCCTTTGAAGCCTTGTTTTTATAGATTAAGGTTGAAATTTTGACACATGCTGCTGTTACGAGAATTTTCGGTTGTTGCTGTAGCCTTCAGAATGGCAGTATATGTGCACTTGCGAAATCATTCCTAAAAACGCATTAAACATCCATTTGTAACGATGTGAAACTCACAGAGTGGTTAGTAATGTTCACTGATGCACTGACACAAAAATCATCACGAACCGTGACTTCCATCATTACTTTTAGTACCCCTAAACTCTTAAGCGGATGGATACGGATACAAACACAGGTCCACAATTGAGTATAAATGGTCAAAGACTTGTCTGAAACCATGCAGATGGCAGCGATATTTATGTCAGCACATCAGTGAATATTAATGACCACCCAGTGAGTTTCACATCTTTACAAAACAATGTTTAATGCGTTTTAGGAGTGTAAGTGCACCTATGCGGTCACTCTAAAGGGGGCGGGGGAGCTACAGCAACAACCAAAAACAGCAGCATGTGTTAAAATTTCAATCTTAGAGCAAAGCTTCAGTTTTTAACACTTAAAACCTTGTTTTCAGGTCGTTTCTGAAGCAACGGGGGGAGCAACAGCAACAAATGGAAATTCTTGTAATGGCATTAGGTGTCAAAATTAAAATCTTACCCATTGTATTTCATCAGACACGATCTGAAAACAAGGCTTTATGTGTTAAAAACCGAACGTTTGCTTTAACCATTGTATTTCATCAGAAACAATCTGAAAACAAGGCTTTAAGTGTTAAAAACCAAACCTGTCCTTTATAGAGAGAGATACATGTAGAGAAATGGAGAGACCTTAGTAGTGATTAAAGGCAGACTGGGAAAGAAAAAAGGAAGAGGAAAGCAAGACAGAAAAATGCAAAAGATTCAACAGATGAACAAGGTAAGAGAATGAGAGAAATTATGTAATAATGACATAAGTCAGTAAGTTTCTTCCTAGAGACACATTATGAAGGCTACACAGACTCAGTTCTGCTCATAGTCTGAATAGACCTCTTTATAAAAAAAAAAAAAACAGCTCCCTCAGAGCTTCTGTTTGAACATTCCACATGTTATATATAGAAGTAGATTGTTAATGAAATAGAACGTTAAAGCCTTATTTGTGTTTTTATCGCCGTAACAGTTTATAAACATGAAGTTTCCTTGAACCTAAAAACACAAGACTACTGCGACAACAACTGCAACAAAACAGACTTTATTGACTAGGGTGGGTTCTTGTGGTATGGTCAGTATGATGGCAAAAAAACCTCAAAAACAAAAACAAACAAACAAAATAACAGAAAGTCACATGTCACAAAGAGGTGTGCATTTACAACATTATTTGGCTATCGCTATGTTACAGTAACAACCTTTTTTCCAGGAATTTTCAGACAGGAGTTGCACATATTGTAGCCCAGGTCGGTAACGCGACATAGGCCTGGGGTGTACCCCGCTCCCCTCACACACACACAAACACCCCTCACAGCAGAATCAAACATTTAACACTGATTTTCAAACAAACAGACGAGTCATCAAATAAAAATACATTACATCTATGAAAACTGTATTAGTGTGGTATTTGGAATGCAGTCTTCTGTATAAACAATATTCATCATTGGTATTCAACATTGGCTAGTTTCAAAGAAAAAAAAAAACAAACCCCAAAAATAATAGTTATTATTATTTGGAAGGTACATGTCTATTCACAGTCTTTTATGCTCTTTTTTTTTTTCTTTAAAGATAGCAACGATAGGGGAAGAAAGCAGGTGTGATCACTGTTTTGGAAATGGCATTAAGCTTACTGTTTGTTGTCATTAAAGCTTAGAGAAAAAGCAAATTTCAGCATGCATCTTAGTATCAATACAAAACTACATTAGCAGCAAGTCGTATGTCCTTAAAGATCAGACCTGGAAACCAACCAAATTAAAGAAAGAAAGACAGACAGACAGACAGACAGACAGACTGACCGACCAAGAAAATAACTGTTGGTCACAGCAAAGTTAACAAAGAGGTTTTTTTTTTAATCTATCTTACAAACTGCAATGGCTCTACACTGGTGCTACCCCATACCACAAGCACTAGGGCTTTTTTGGTTTTTGGTTTTCATGTTATTTCGCAAATGAAGACACTGCTTTTCCTTATAAATAAGCACAAACAGTGAACTAGCGCAGACTCCGTCATCTAAAATCGTGTTTTCTATTTTGTTAAAAGCAATAACATATCAAGTATAAAGAAGTGTTTTATTTGTTTGCACCATTGGTTAAAGTATTTTGTCTTTGGATCTTCCTTTAAAGCAATACTGTTGTTGTTATTATTATTATTATTATTATTATCATCATCATTATTATTATTATTATTATTGAAATGATATCTGTAGAAACTAATTGAAAATGAGCTACTGATCTGCAACACAGGAGATGTAACTATTTTTTAAGGTCAACAACAACAACAACAAATAAAAAAACAAACAAAATCAATAAACATTAGACGGGCGATGAGGCAGTGGACCATAGAGCTATAGAGGAAATGTTACTAGTGTCTTTCAGTCAAGATCTCCTCCTCATCTCTCTCTTCTTTCAATCCAGCCTCTCCCTATCCACTCAGCTATCTGATGGGCCAGTCTTGTGGGAACTCCAAATCCCATCATGCCCTTTTCTGCGGTCCCATCATGCTGAGTGTGACTTCACCTCGTCCCCTTTTAAAAACCCAAGTCAAAATTAAACGGCAATGCGTTGAGCTCTAATGTGGTGAAGAATGAGGCTCTGAGCTGCCAAAGGTGACAGAGCAAGGCTTCAACTAAGTGCATAATTGTAAAATAATCGTGGGAATGTCCCCCGTTCTCTCCTGCCTCGCGATGACTAAGTGGAGGCGCACCCTCCCCGCTACACCATTAGGGAGTAGGTAGTTCTGGCTGTGGCTTTCTATCGAGCTCTGAGCTGGCTGGAGAAGTGCTACACAAATGAGTCGAGTAGCGGCTGGCAAGACAAGGTGAGGGGCAGAATAGATAAGGGGGCTGCAAAATGAGGTTTTTATAGTAGAGACACTCCATCCCTTCCTCAGAGTGAGCTAAACGACATCCACTGAAGTGCCTTTTGGAGTTGGACAATACAAAAGCTAAATATACGGGTTTTCCTTCCTACCAAACAGTTAAAATTCAACAATCTACGCAACACCAAAAATGTTCATACATGTAGCTATCATAAAACACAGAGCCTTTCTTTAAAAAAAAAAAAAAAAAAAAAAAATCAACCATTCAAGTCTGCATTTCTCTTTGTTTTTAGGGTAAAGTTTAAGTCCTACGTCAAAATAAAACCAAAATGCGCACATTTATAAGACTAGTAATGTTTTCCCAACTTTAAGAAAAAATAGGACTTAATATTTCCCTTCTTTTTAACACTTACATTTTAGGCTTAAAACATTTCTCTTTGTATTTTCAAGAACAGAATTTATACAATGAGTTCCATACGAGAACCAAGTTACCAGCCGTTGACCTGAGAGGAGACACCATTACAATACATCATTATTTTAGCAAGCCATTGGTACAGTTTTCAAACACTTGGAGGGAGACTGCTTCGCCATGAGTCTGTGTGTGTGTGTGTGTGTGTGTATGGATAAGAGTTCTCTCGTTCTGGATTATGGCATTAAGTTAATGTGCTATTACATGTAGGCTACTCAAAAATTAAGAACACACTCTGAAATTAATTGTTCGTTTGGTGGGGATCCGCTCAGGGAGCAGTTTTTTTTTTTTATACAACACTCCAATTTCACTTTAAAAACGTAACTGCATAAGTCTTTGTAGTGTTCATACTGTTTACGGTAAATGGATGATAACCAGCATGTTGAATGGCAAAGAAAAAACATTCGACTGACGCATATTATTTTTTGGTTACGAGCATTGGAATTGCAGTTAGTTTTCTTCGGATATCAGTCAGTTTAAACATTTTTTTCCTCTTACTGTTAAGTGTAATCGTTCATCTCTTTGTGTTCCTCAAACATCCATTCTCAAAAAGCTTTTACTTCTTTGTAGTAGTTCTTTTTTTGTCTTCTTGTTTTGTCCTTTTCTTGTCTCTTTCACATTCCCAGCGAGTCTGTTCCAACACAGGCAAGATCAGCACTGAAGCTGCTGCTGCTGTTGCCGCTGCCGTCCTGTCGGGAGTTCCCCCCCAGTGGGTTCTCCTCTGGTGGGGCTGGACTCTGTCTCTCCAGGGGCTTGTCCAAGGTGGCACGGGACGTCCCACCAGCAGGGTCTGTTGGCATCGAGGGGCGAGCACTAGAGGGTCTCGCCAAGCTTGAGGTAACCGTTGAAGGCGAGGAGGGAGTTTGGTTACAGAAGGAGGCCAGGGTACGAGTGGTGTCTGGCGACCCCGATAAAGCTGTAGAGAGGTTGGGAGGGGAGCACAGTCCATCTATGGTGGAGGGGTGAGAGGAAGAGGTGGAGGAGGATGGAGGAGTCAGCGTGGACAGAGGGGCAGGCTGTGAGGTAGATGCCATGGCGGAGTCAGGAGCGCAGGTTGCGGTGTGAGGTAACACGTGAGTGGCGTGCTCTTTGGCGTTAAGTCGCTCCGCCGCGCTGCGCTTGTGCTGTGGGGACTCCAAGTGGCGGCAGAGGGCTTCACTGTCGTCTGCGTTGAGCGAGACGCCGCAAGCCAAGCAGTCGTACAGCCGACCACCTTTCCCCTGCTCTCCGCCTTTTACTTTGGGGACGACACCCTCCCGTAGGAGAAGATGCTCATCCATGCTTCTGACTTTAGAAGGTTTGTCACCGAATGAGGACAACTGATCAGATGAGGTGGAAGGGGATGGTTTGCCACAGGAAGAATCTTTGCGCTCCCCAGCTTTCACCGTGTCTTGGGAAGGCTGTTTGGAGTCAGCTTTGGCCTGGGAGTGGGAAGGGCTAGCTTTGGGTTTCTGCGTCTGCTGTTGCTGCTGCTGGAGCTGCAGGTGCTTCTGCTGTAGCGCCCCCTGTAGGCTCTGTTGGTATTGCTGGTATTGCTGGAGAATGGAGCCTTGGGACAAGCCCATCAGGGCCTGGGACAGGGCAGCTGGACCGTAAGGGAAAAGCCCCTCCATGCCATATACGGGCTGTAGATAACCTCCAGGGAGAGCCCCAGGGATCTGAGGGGGGAAGTATGGGGGGAAACCAGGCATGAAGCAAGGAAGGAATGGGTTGGACAGGAAGGCTGCTGGATCTGCACCACCTCTGGCTGCCTGGAGGGCTTGAAGTTGCGCCGGATCCATCACAAATTCCATGCCAGGTTTTGGAGTGGAGGTTGTTGGGGTAGAGGTGTCTCGTTTGTCTGACTTTCGTGGGGTGGACGGGGTTGAGGAGGCTGGGGGTCTGGTGGGCTTCTCCTTGGCCTTCTCCTTCTCACCTTTTTCAGTACCATTCTCTTTGGGGCGCTCCGGCTGAAGGTCTGGCTGTTTGGTTTTTGTAGAAGGGGCAGAGGTGGCCTTGCTGACTTTGGATTCGGATGGAGTTGATGAAGACGGGGAGATGGTTTGAGGCTTGGTAGTGGGTATTCCATTGGAGGGCACACTGGGAGACAGACTGCTGGGACCTGCTGCTTGAAAAAATGATGGACAGAAAAGAAAGAGAAAACAATGCAGCAGGTTAGATCACAGTGTCTACAAAACCATGTAAAAGTGACAAGAATTTAAAATGTGACATACCTAAATGAGACGAGTTCAAGGTGCTGACTCCTGGCATGTTTTGAAGACCAGGGTACATGGATGAGAGGTTCAGAGCCTGGAACGTGGCAGGATCAAATCTTTGCTGTTGAGCCATACCCAGGACCTCGTTAGCCTTCTTCAGATGGTCCATCTCTTGCTGAGCCATCAGCTGGCGAACTGTACTGGGATCAAAGTAGTCTCGTTCCTTGTCCATCTGACTACCCACTGCTTCTTTAACCTTGGCTACATGTGCCTGGGAAAATACATGGTCGCGAACAGAGAGGCAGCTGTTGTACTTGACATCACAAAGGGTGCATTCAGTCTTTGGTGCCTCATTTTGGGATGGCTCACCGCCAAACTGCTTTGCCAAATTCAGTTTTGCTTTCTTCTCCTTGGCACGGGCATTCTGGAACCACACCTGGACTACCCTCTTGGCCAACCCAATGTGATTTCCCAGGGCCTCGCACTCCAGCATTGTGGGAGTCTTGTAGTCGGTGAAACAGGCCTTGAGCACTTTCACTTGAAGGTTGCTCAGTTGGGTGCGGTAACGTTTGGGACCAGACCGCTCAATGTTATCTCCACTCTGGCAGGGGGAGGCAGGGTCTGCAAGGCTAGAGTTCTCGCTGTAGTCCACCATCATGTCGTTGTCATAGTCCTTTGTATTGAAGCTCATCGCAGGACTCACTAAGTCTGAAGACATCAGGTCATCGTTGTCACAGGAAGGAGCCCTCTCAGCCATTTGTGCCAGGATATCATTAGCTCTATGTTTGGACTCCAAGGTGTCCCCACCTTCATCACCCATGGTAGCATCAGTAATCGATGTGTTAACAGAGGAACAGTCATCATTATCAAGTTTGCTTTGATCGTAGGAGTGACTGAGCGAGGATCCTGACGGACCATCAAAGTCATCAGATCCCTCCATCTTGATAAACCTTGGGCTGGAGGTGTGTTGGAAGGACAAATCAGCACTCTTATTAGCAGGAGAGAGGGCAGCTAACTGACTGCTCCAAGAGCTGGAGAGCTGTGAACTGCCAGGCATTTCTGACCCATCCATCTTCAATCCTCCTTGATCAGACAGCATGCCAGACATAGAGAAACTGTAGCCTACGCTTTTGGCCTCATGCCAATGGCGAGAGCGAATGTGGGCATCAAGAGCAGTCTGTGCTTTGAAGAGGGCTCGGCAGAATGGGCATCGCCGATGAGCCTGGGCTGGACCCAGTGCTCGAAACTGGCCTTTCCTCTCCCTGGCTCTTGTATTCTGGAACCACACCTGGACCACCCTCTTCTTTAGGCCAACCTCATTGGATATCTGGTCCAGCATCTTACGGGTGGGATTGGAGTCTAGCAAGTACTTCTGGTAGAGGACCTCCAGCTGCTCTGGAGTAATGGTTGTCCTCATGCGTTTGTCACGATGCTGTTCATCACTGTTGTTCTCCCAGTCATTCTCCATGGGGCTGGTGCTAGCCTTCTCCTCCAGTTTCCTCTTCAGGGAGTTTATAGTAGCACTGGGCATAGGTGAGGAGGAGATTGAGCTGGAGGGGATTTGTGGGAAGGCTCCAGAGAGGAGCTGACTGGCCAGAAGTGTGTTACTGGGATCAAACAGCATGAAGGGCATGTCAGACGGTCGATCGAGGAACTGGGGATGGACAAACTGGTTCTGGTTGGCCAGGAGGTGCAGCTGCTGGTGCTCCTGCCAGTGTTCAAAGGAGGGGAAACCGAGTTTACATTGGCCACAGTGGAAGGGAGTAACAGGCTGGGTCAGTCTTGTCTGCTGCGGGGTCTGGGGGCTAGACACAGTGTTGAGACTGGTACGGGTGCTCTCTGAAGAAGATGGGCTTGTTTGGGGGACAGAGGGGGAGAGCTGCTGCTGCTGCTGTGGCTGTTTAATGGAGGTGGAGGGTTTAGGGCTACTCGCATGTCCTTTGTCCTTTTCTTCAGCCAACAGCTTGTGATGGTGAGTCTCCAGCTGTGACTCTTTTTGCTGTAAGGCGGCAGAACTGCTCTGGTGGGGCTGGGTAAGGGAAGAGGCTTCAGCACTATGAGAGGGCCTCTCTCTGGGGGTTTCAGAGACACTAGCAGAATTAGCATCGTTGCTATCAGCAGGTTTCACATTGTGGATAGAGGTAGACTCAGCAGTGAAGGTGGAACTTGAACAGGACAGAGTTGGGGTATGACAGGTGGAGGATGCAGAAGAACTGTAGTATTCATGCTTCAAGTCAATTGAATCCTCGTGGCTATCATATCGACCTTCGTCATCTTCATCTTTGTAGCACATCTTCTTCTGATGCTTGATGAGGTCAAAAATGCGTTGAAAGACCAGGCTGCACTTCTTGCACTGGTAGCTAAGGTTGGCAGTGCGGATGTAGCGGTCATTTGACATCTCCCGTCGTTCAGTGTTGTCTTTGGCACCTTCACCCTGGTTCTCATAGTTCTTGCGAGCCTTCTGACGAGCATTCTGGAACCACACTACAATGACGCGGGTAGGAAGGCCCAGCAGGTTGGAGAGTTGCTCAAATTCATCATCTTTTGGGTAGGCATTTGCATCAAAGAAATCCTGCAGAACCCTCAACTGGTAATCAGTGAAGCGTGTCCTTGAGGACCTCTTGCTTCCATAAGATTCATACCTCAGAGGCTCAGGAGATGGAGGCCTGGAGTCCACCTTAGCATCTTCCAGAGTGGTGGTTGGTGGATTGTTGAAGTTGTAAGGGGAGTCCTTGTTGCGTTGACGTTCTTTGAACAGCGTGTTGCGGAACCAGTGCTTGATAACCTTCTGTGGCAGGCCGGACTTGTCAGCCATCTCTTTGATCTGGTCCTCGTTTGGAGAATTGTTGATGTCAAAGTACTGGCGAAGCACCCTCAGCTGGTCATCAGTGATGCGTGTTCGAGGACGCTTGCCTTGCTGCTGTAGCAGTGCTGGACTGAGCTGCTGCTGATAGAGTTGAGCCAAGTCATGAGGCAGACCAACATCCATGGCAGGCATGGAGGTAGGAACTGGAGGGGGAAGTGTTGGCAAGGGTATGGGCTGCATCATGAGAGGAGGGAAAAGTGGAAGATCCACAGGCAAGGACAGAGGAGGTGGAGGCGGGATGGTAGGCGCTTTTGGCAATGGAGCAGAGACTACTGGAGGAGCAACGGTTGGGGTTGAGGGAGCAGAGCTTGAGGTTGGTGGTGGCTGGGCTGCCTGGGAGCTGGGAGGGGTGGGTGCCTTTGGAGGAGGAGGAGGTGGTGGTGGAGGAGGTGGAGGAGTAGGGGGAGACTCAGGAGTGAGAGACCTTAAGGGGTACTGCTTGTCATACTGATCCCTGTAGTCTTTGGCAAACTTCTCCAACATCTCAATAGGAAAAACAGTCTGGTGTGCATGCTCCTGATGACTCTTAAGTATCAGGCTGTTTGAGAAAAGCTTGTGACAGGATGTGCACTGCAGCTTCCCCTGGAGGGGATCCATCATATCCTTGGAATCAGACTCACTGAGAGTGATAGCTATGTTTTCAGCAAACTTCCTCTGAACTCTCTGCTTGCTCTCATTGAACTGCATGACCAGCTCAAAGCCAATGTTCTCCAGCAAAGCCCTTGAGGCATTATCAGATGCATCATGGCAAATCCTGGGTGGTATGAATCCCACTTTGACCTCTTTCAAAGAATTCTTTGTCTCTTGACTCTCCCCACTGTTGCATTTATTACCATCTTGCTTTTCTGTAGACTTTGTGCTTTCAGTCTCCTCCTTTTTGTTCTGCTCTGGCACACTGGCCTCAGTTTGAATTTTTGGTGTCTGTTGAGTTTTTCCGCCATCTTGGTTAGGAAGGGCATGGCTCACAGCATGGGACGTGGTTGGAGTTTGTTGCAGAGGAGGTTTCGTAAGGTCCAGCTGAGATGTGCTAGTGCTCGGTTTCTCCTTCTGTACTACTGCTGCCTCACTTGGACTTGGGCCAATCTGGGAAGAAAAGCCTAGGCCGGCAGAGTTGGCCAGGTTCAGGGCGGCATTTTTCAGCTCTGCGCTCAACTGAAAGTCCCCACCAGGGATGTAGAAGGGGAACAGCAGCTGCTGCTGCTGCTGCAATGGGAGGAGTGTCTCTGGAGTCATGGGGAAGTGCTGCAGCAGTGTTGGGTTGAAGAGGTGGGACTGAAGAAGTGCTGCCTTCTGCTGCAGCTCCTGTTGGAGCTGTGCTTGGGCCTGGGCTAACTGCTGCTGCTGAAGCAGCTTCTGCTGCTGCTGCTGTGCTGTGGAAGCTATGATATCTGCTAACCTCTTCCTCTTAGCCTCATGGCTCTCAGAAAGGGAAGATTGGCCGGCAGTGTGACCTGTAGTGTTGTAAAGGCCATCACCGCTCTGGTGGCCTCCCAAAGGAGCATTGGATGTTGAGCTAGATGCTGAGCTTGTGGCTGTGGCTGTCTTCATAGATGTGGCAGAACTAAGGGACATGCTGCTGAGGGATACACCAGTGCTGACTGAGGGAATGTTAGCAGAGGCAGGACTGGCAGAAGGGTCTACTTTGGCAGCACGGGCTTTTGTCTGGTGCAGGACTGACCTCATGTGGATCTCTAGAGTGGAGCTTTGGCTGTAGGCCACGTTGCAGATGTTACACTTGAAGGGTTTGTGGTCAGTGCTGCTGACAGACTCAGGCACTCCTGCCGTGGAGTCCTGGAGAGAGCGTTTAACTTTATGGAGGTGAGACACAGAGTTGTAGTGCACCAGCAGGATGTTCTTCTGCGTGAAGGACTCTTTGCACACTGTGCACTTGAAAGGTCGCTGCGGGTCCAGAAACTTCTCCATTGTGAGATTGGTGGCTTTTCGGAAAGGCAAATTAGCTCGCTTCATTTCACTCCCTGCATCCTCTTGCTGGACCAGCCCTGAATCACCACCACTGCCATTGGAGCTCTGCTTTTCTTCTAGTTCAACCTCTTCTGCATCCTTCATGCCTTCGTCTCCAAATGATCCCTGCTCATCTCCGAGTGTCACGTCGCCCATGGCCAGGGCATCACCATTCGCCAGCAGCCCCCCGTAGACCTGTTGCAACTGGGCCTCACTCAGCTCAAGGTGGCTGGTCTCCAGGTGTTTGCGCAGGGCCTGCAAGCTGCGGAAGCTGCGCTGGCAGAGGCAGCACATAGTGGCGGCACGGATGGCATGGTACTGTGAGTGCAGTTGGAGCTTCTCGGGTGTTTTGAAGGCCAGGCTGCACTGGCCACAGCGGTACTTATAGACATGTCGGTCTGACACAGGCCCTGGACTCTTCTGGTTGTTGTGGACCTCGCTAATGTGAGCCTGAAGGGCAGCAGAGGACTTGAGGACTTTGCTGCAGCCTTTCTGCCAGCATGGATAGGCTGCGGTGTTTTCCTTTGTGGACTCTGCATCCTCTAGGGGTGATCTGTGAGGCTTAGGGAGCTCAGAGTTGGGAGACTTTCCTTTATCTAAGTCTGCTTTTGAGTCTTCTGAAAAAGAATCATACAGAACCACTGAGGAGTCAGTTATTTTTGTTAGAAATAATGACAATGCCAAAAAAACAACAATAATGATTCAAAACATTAATTTACCAATGTTATATCTTTTACATCAATAAAAAATGCACCTCATGAATACTATACATTTTATAGACTCCTTACTCTTTGTGAAACATACAGGGTTATACAAGAATAAGAAACAAACCATGTAGTTTCTTTGTGTTGTCAGCGTTTGAGTTGGAGCCATCTTTCTCTTGGTTGGGCACTGGTGTAAACATACTGGCAGGCAGCACATCAGAGGCAATCACCTGACCAGAGAAACCATAAAGAGCTGGTGAGCATTAATTAAACGGCAGTACCTTACAGATGCTATTAGCCCGGCGGTAGTAATGTCTGATTTACGGGCTTGTCTCCTGTGCCTTTAGATGGAGAGAAGTCGACGTGCATTAAGGCTGAGCTGGGGAAAAGGACCCCTTCACAGCCCCTCCAAGATGGG
Source organism: Sardinella tawilis (assembly GCA_030264315.1). Lineage (NCBI taxonomy): Eukaryota > Metazoa > Chordata > Actinopteri > Clupeiformes > Clupeidae > Sardinella > Sardinella tawilis. The sequence goes on from JASCQY010000118.1 coordinate 9,154,964, forward strand.
GGTCTCATCTCGGGAGAGGCCCTCAATCAGGGTCAGGGGTCAAGTGTGACAGGAAGCTCTCCTCAGTCCTCCGCAGTCAATCACAACACGTTTAGTGAAATAAGGATCAAAAAGCCACATCATTTTCACTTGCCTCTCAGCCGGGCATTTTTTAAAAAAATGGCAAATCAATATAACGTGCATCCGGTTGCAGAGAGGCACAAAGGGAAGAAAGGGGAAAAAAAGAAAAACAGAAAGGTAGACGGAGAGAAAGGTAGAGGTGCAGATTCTGAACGAGACACAGGAGGGAGGGGGGCGAGACACACAACAGACTAAAATGGCCGACATTTCCATTACAAAGGGGAGCGTTTCCAGAAGAGGGTTTCATTATGCGTCAGGAGGCAAACACAGGGAGCATCTCAAGGTCAGTTTTAATTTAGAGCACATAATTGGCAAGCACAGTTCATAACGGCAATCACCTAGTCCAGGCTCAGAATTAATGAAGCACAATTATTTTCATGACCCTATCACGGAGAGGGAGAGGCAGGGAGAGGGGGAGAGGAAGGGGGAGAACAATGTAGAGTGACAGGAGAAAGAGGGAGTGAAAGAGGGAGAAGAGAGAGAGAGAGAGGAAGAAGAGAGAGACAGAGACAGAGAGAGAGAGAGAGAGAGAGAGAGAGAGAGAGAGAGGTTGAGAGGGGGTGAATGAAAAGAACAGTCAAGAGGAGGGGATAAAAGAATACTGTGATGATGGAAGGAAATAAGAGGTTTTACTTTCAGGACCGTCTGCTGTCTGCTGTACACAATAAAAACATTAGCAATTTAATTTATTCCGTTCTTTCCACTCATTTAAAAAAAAGCTATTTGCTTTTTAATGAATTTTGTTTGCCTGGTTTTGTTTGGTTCACATTAAATGAGTTTTCAATCAACCCTGAATCCTACTTTGCTCACTGATGAAGCCAAACATCCACAACAAAGCCACAAAAAAATCTCAACACATCTCTTAAGTGTCTTAAACAGATGCTCTCAGGCTCACAGACAGACAGGCCCCATATTCACAGAGTACACCATGTTACCATGTTGATGTGTTCGGTCAAAAGTGAGGTTCATATTGCATAAATACACACACACACACACACACACACACACACACACACACACTGACCGTGTTGATGAGCTTGTTGGTGCAGTCAGAGGTGACGTTGTGCACGTGTGTCAGGTGTGTGCGTAGGAGCGAGACGCTGCCCAGCATGTCACGGCACAGCGGACACCTCAGCGTGGGCTGGAGGGAATGCTGGGTCATCACGTGGCCCCGCAGGACGCCCAGGTCCGAGTGGCTGAACCGGCAGAACGGGCACTGCAGCATCTGTGCCAGGAGAGAGTGGCAGGGGAAAAAAAGATATATTCAGTAAGCCCTGTAGGAAAACCATATTTGGCTTGGTTGGTTGTCTTTACCCTCAGGATAGCGTGTTATACAAGGCATACATTCAGTGTCACGAATGTATGACTTATTCTTCTTCCACATTTCTCAGGATATAACAATTTTTTGAACAGCTCCACAAAACTATTGCTATACAAGTGTCATACCTCACTAAAATGGTTTCCTATAGACAATTTACAGATGCTCATAATATACAAGAACATTATTGACACTTTGTTAACAATCATTTAGCGTAAAGTTTGTTTGAGATAATGTTTAGTAAATGTTTCAACAGTTTAGTACTGTACAATACTAAACAGTACAGCACTGGATGTGTGAAGAGAGAAATAGTGGAGAGAGAATAAATGTTGAAGTTCCTTTAGACCTTAATTTGGTGCAAACTTGTATGAGACAGCAACAAAAAGAGAAGGTGTCTGTGTGTGTGTGTGTGTGTGTGTGTGTGTGTGTGTGTGTGTGTACACATGTGCACGCGTTCTTTAGGCTCTCACTTGTTCAGTGGATGCTGCCTCAGTCCGTGGCTTCTTGGAGGAAGGTGGGCTGTCCGTCACACTGGCCTGAGAGTTGGGGCGTTTGGGTGGAGGAGAGCCGTCATTCTGCTCCCATTCCCCATCTGAGGAGCCTACCGTGGAAAACACATAGTCTTTATTATGACTTAACATTGTGAATTCAATTTTGAGAATACATTTTAAAAAATTCTATTTGTAATAAAAGTCTCCACAATAACTGAGGGGTCTTTTATTTAATGCCATTTCTTGCATTTGCTGCTACCAGTACTAGTACAATGGAAGACGGAGACAGTGAAGGCTTGTTGGACATTCTATCGAAAATAAAAGTTATAACACACGGTTTTATCCAAATATAGCCAAATACCAAACAAGATCAGCTTCAAGAAATTCAGAAATTCTAATCTTACGCTACTCTCAACAAGGACCTTACTCTAAAATGAGACTCTTCCAAATAATGGTTAACTATGTTGTACCCTTTTACCAATAAAAACAAAAACAATACTGTTTCATTCTCAAACTACTTCCGTTACATTAAGATAACATGTAGAGAATGTTAAAACGGAAGACCTGTGGGAACAGCTAATCAAATGCTCTAGGAATGGTCTGTACAAGCCATTTCAACTGTCTGAACGTTCCTATGTGTGATATACCGGCCACTGCAGCTCAGAACTACTGAAAAAGGAAGGAAGTGATTCCATCCCGCTTACTTAAGAATGGCTAACACGGAATGCTGGAGACCAGTGCAGATCCACAGTTCCAAACACACACACGCTCACACACTCACTCACTCACAGACAGTCACTTCATTAACCTGTCTGTTCCTATCAGGACTAATGGACAGGTGATAGGGACACTGAGAGCAGTCCTAAGCCCCATTAGGATCTAGTAAGCACAAGTACAAGCGCACACAGACACACACACAGAAAGACTGATTCACACACACACGTACATCTACTCAACACCAACTGACACACACACACACTCACACAAAAAAAAACAGACATCCTCAAACTCACAAACTGTGACAACACTTCTCACAATCACCCTTATCCCATGCCTCACCTGAGCCTCGGCTTGTCTCCTTTTCTCCCCCTTTCTCTACGGCTTTGGTCTGCTCCTCTTGTTCGGCAGAGCCCTCAGTGGGAGCCTCCACTTCACTCTGGTCTCCTAGAGGGGGGTGAACAAAACAAAACAGGACAACGTGATTATCTTTTGAATAACAAAAGGTTTTCAGTAATAAGGTCTCTTTGATGAGAGCAAGTGAAATCAGACAG
>JASCQY010000118.1:9310896-9324647 GCA_030264315.1 Sardinella tawilis
GTGTGTGTGTGTGTGTGTGTGTGCGTGTGTGTGTGTGTGTGTGTGTGTGTGTGTGTGTGTGTGTGTGTGTGTGCATGACTGCCTGTTATGATTGCATTGTAGACATAACTGAGACAGAATTGCGCAAAGTATACGGACAATCTGTAATACACACAAACTCCTAACACCCCTGACGTTGTTGTTGTTGATGATGAGATTGTAGAAACCATTGGTCTTGGAAGTGGGACGCTGTTTTGATGCATATATATATGGAACTATGTTATTTCTGAGAAGATGATAAAATACCAGTCATAAGCAGATACGGTATAGAGTAGTTGGCTATTAGTTCAAATCTGGTGATACTAATTTGGACATGTTCATAGAGTCTGTTTAAGAGGGCTGCAAAAAGCTGGCCTAAACTAAAAGTATTAGCAAAATACTGCTCTCTGTCAGCAGTCATAGGCAGTTTTCATATACGGAGAAGGTGAAGTCAACTGTATCCTTGACACACTTAACATTTATCCGTGGGAAACACAAGATGATTTATAAGTATTTGGGGATAGTGTTGTAAATATTTGGGTATAGTGTTGCTTTAAGTATTTGTCCTCCCAAATAAGGTAATCAAATGTGTGTGTGCATGTTTGCGTGTGTGTGTGAGAGAGAGAGAGAGAGAGAGAGAGAGAGAGAGAGAGAGAGAGGCAACAATTGATTCCATCAATCTTATGGTTGTTTGTATTATTCCTTCCTTAGGGAGTCAGAGGACATAGCTTTACTGCTGCTGAGGGAAATCTATGCGGAGTCTGACATTGTGTTTGAAAACCTGCAATCTTAGAAACAATTAAAGTTGTTTGTCTCATAAATGAATATTGTGAAAGCTTTGTCATAACAAACCAGGCAAATGTAATCATGACACATACAGATAGCAGGTGGACAGTGTGCCCAGTAACAGTGTCAGAGGCTAGCCTCTAAGGGGGTTTACATCATTTCAAATATAGAGAATTTTACTCAGGCCAACTTGACCAACAGAAAAGCAATTCCACTCCACACCAATATTATGCATATTATGAACTCATTCATGACATTCCATTTGAAAATGTGGGCTTGTTCACTGCCTCAAATTGCCTCAGTCTTATCTGAATGCATGTTGTTTTGATAACCTGATCAAATTTTTATCCCAAATGTGATCAAATTCACATCACTGTATATTTCTTCATTTTTCTTGTGTTGTTGCCACAAGACAACTGCTGACATGGCTATGCTGTGAATTGTGCAGGGGGGTAGATAAGACCAGGTTGTTAGATAAGGGTGCTCTGTTATACCAAGTCAAGGCAAATTTAGGTACACCTAAGATATAGTGGCATTTGGTTTTGGAAAACAGGGAAGAATGTGTTATCTGCACAAAGACATGCGGCTGCGTGTGAGAGACAAGAGCCAACAGCATATCTGTTTGGTATAGGATATTTGGTAAATAGGTTTCCCTTCCTCAGTGAAACTTCCTCTTGCAGTCTTCCAGTACTTAAATGTTGTAAGATTCAGACTCCCTCATAGCAGATTGCTCTTACTGATTTGTCTTGTCGCTTGTGTTTTCCTTAAGTGATTTTTTCACCAGGACAAAGAGATGGGTTCCACTGAGAGGAAAGAGAAGGACTCTGAGAAGAACTCCCCACAGAACGCCAAAGCATCAGGGAACCAGACCACTAAAGGTAATGGACCATTTTACATTCTGGTGTTTAAATCTCTTTCATTGTGTCCGAAATGCGAAGGTAATGCCTTGGCCTTCACCCCCACCTTGGTTTAATTAAGGGTGGTTTTGTTTTTACCAAAATATGATGAGGTTAAAAAGTGCTTTACCAAACGGTTAAGCTGACCAACAAACGGCTAAAATTTTAACCAAAGATTTTTGCCAAAAGTTTAACATAAATGTATAGTCTGGGCACGACTGGTATACCTGGCTCAATCCTAAGAGAGAATATCTGTCAGTTTTTTTGTTTTGTTTTATTTTTTTTCAAACCGGATAGCATTACGACCAATCAGAGAAATGTTGACAAAACAGCAAATAGCCTACGTCTTTCTCTGGAATGCCTTTTTCTGCTCAACTTTCAAAGAAAAGCCCATATCTAACTCCTCCAAAGTCAAAGCCAAAGCCTATTCAAATGACTGCTACAGTAGGCTATTGTTTGGCCACTGTTAACAGCCCTGTCATTATCTTGTTAGGCCCAATGACTCTCCAAAGAGCGTTGTGATTGGTTTTTCCAAAGCTTGGAAAGACCTTATGTTGTGTTGCTAGACATACCCGCTGTGCAAACTATTTGTTAGGATGTGTCTAAATTTCTAAGCAAGTACTTTTGTTATTTGCACATCACTTTGGATGTGTGTGTGAAGCCAAAACTCTGGTGAGTTCACGTATCTAACCTGAAATCTGATGAAAGACCTTGGGAAAAAATCCCTGTATTCCCAGTTGGTGGTGCTATATCAGTTGGACCATCTGAATATCAACATAATCTTAATAACCAACATTTAGTAAAGTTTAAAGGGTTTATCCAGAGTGAATCAACCCGTAGCCCTGTTGTCTGAGGCTGTCGATAGGTATCGGAACGACAGCAGCAGGTACAACGTAGGCCAAATTCAAGAATTGCCCGCTAACGCTAACAGATAGGTGCATGTTAAAACGAAACTGACCTGCTCTCATCAGTTAGCATTGGCTGCCTTTTCGCTATGCGGTATACCGTGCATGAAAATCTGTCGTTCTCATATCAATAGCACTTAGCAACATGAAACAACAGGGATACGTGTTGATTCACTCCGGATAATTCCTTTAAGAATACATGTTATTACAGATTTCTTTTCTATTTCAGTGTACCATATAGTAGGTCTGTGCTTTGGACTTCTATGTCTCCTTCAAGCAACTCTTAATATCACTCTGCGTCTCCACTGTGAGTTATATTTCATTTAGTCTGTTGAAGTAATGAAAATGGGATTTTGAAATAGATTTGTAAGTTGCATTGAACACAGAGATTCTTGTCTTTCAGACATAAGACAAAGCAGAAAAGTGGATGAAGAAAGTAAATGGCTCCAGATCAACTACACCAATTTGGTTGAAGAGACACATGAGCTACTTATGAATTACACTGACCTAATTGAGGAGCGAGATCTGCTACTGACTAATTTTACTGATCTAGCTGAAGAGAAAGACCTGCTGCTGATGAATAACACAGATCTAGTTGAAGACAGAGATGTGTGTGTGACCAGCTACATCAACTTGGCTGCTGAGAAAAAACAGTTACTGACCAACTGCAGCAACTTAGCTAAAGATAAAAACAAGTTAATGAATAGCTACAACAGTCTAGCTAATGAGAAAAATCAGTTACTGACCAGTTATAACAACTTGGCTAATGACAAAAAAAAATTATTGTCTACCTACAACAATCTAGTTGTGGACAGAGACAGACTTCACAAGAGACTTGAGAATGGTGAGTAGCGGTATCAGCAAAATGCAATGATTTACTGTACGACAAGAGATGAAAGTAGTTTTAAAGTCTTGCCAGTGTTGGTTGGAGTACCCCCAAACAGGTACCCTGTTGGTTCCTGAAAATTCCCTGAAATGGCCCTGTCGGAACAGCCGGATGAAATGGAAGCGCGCGCACAACGCGAAGGTCATGTAAAATGGCCCGGAGGGCCCGATAGTGGAAACACGCCTATTGTTTTAGTGATTTGCAGTATTGAACCCCACCGGCCTTCTTTCTGCCCAATGTATTGCTTCAGTCTGTGATTCAGAACATTTGAATATACACATGAATTTAGCTAAACCTTCCCTGAGTGCCCTGCTTTTCCCCAAAAGCACCCGTAGTCACTCAGTAAAGTGGGAAACAAACACTATTAGTGCAGTAGGTTACAGCAGCCATTGCCCCCTAGCATGATTCTGAAGCTGTCAGATCCCTACTGAATTCCAAGTAGCACTAACTAGTTCTAATTTCGCCCTCACAGCTGGTTGGGTACGCTTTCAGTCCAGCCTCTATTTCTTCTCTACTGAGGAGAAAAACTGGTATGACAGCAGGTTGGATTGTGAGCAGAAAGGAGCCGACTTGGTGATCATCAACAACCAAGAGGAACAGCTAACGTGTGCATAGCCTATATGTACATTGCATTACATGACAACATGTTTATATGGGCAGTATTATTTCTAAGTTATACAAATAAAAAAATGTTTTATCCATTCATTCTAAATATCTGTTATATTATGAGTAGGGGTCCCAATAGGGAAATAATGGACGAGGCAGACAGGGGCAAAGAACTCCGGGTCACGTGTCCTAATGGCCAGGGGTATTAGAGGCCTACCTCCCCCAATATGGCACTGTTCTCCTCCTTCCGACGTTTTGGCTTTGGCTTTTCACTTCGGTTGTTTTGCCCTAGAATGACTTTGCACTACACTTGGTTTACTCATCATTATACTGACTTACACCATATTACTTTATCTTTATTGTTACTTTATTATCACTATTTAATAAATGTCTTTATTTTGCAACCTGCATGGGCCTCTCCTTTCTGTTCATTGCTTTGAGCTTACAGTGTTACAGCCCCAAAACACCACTAAAAGCCTGCCAAGAACCAATAACAGTTATACATTCTTTTTCTATTACAGAATCTCCTCGCTGCATGGCAACAGGACAGCTGGATTGGCCTGCGTGACACTAACATTGAGGGGAAGTGGATGTGGGTGGATGGCACTCCTCTGACAAACATGAAATCAACGTAAATTTATTAAACTTTTCATTCACTCTGCAGAAACACCCACCTCTTGCCTAGTCCTAGACCTAGAATAGAAAACCATTTTTGCATTGGCTTTGACCAATTAGGAGAGGTTGTGCATGGCCGAATAAATGCTGCTTGGCAAACAAAAACGGGCTGACAGACGGAGACGTGTAAACAGCAGTTTTATTGGCTTATAGTAAGTTATTTGTCTCTTCCTTGTAGGTACTGGAAGACACATCAGCCGGATGACTGGCAAGGTAATGAGGACTGTGTCCATTCCTATGACAATGGATGGAATGATATTAACTGCGATACTGACATAAGATGGACTTGTGAGAAAGAGGTTTAACAGAAGTGTTATTATGTAAGTGAAGACATATGTTTCTCTTTCATTTATCAGGATTTTTTTTCATGATGACTTTCCCTGTTTGCAGTGTCATTCATTGAAAGGGAAACCAGGCTATATTTTATGATGCTATTAATTTACTGTACCAGATTCTAGTCTCTTTAGTGGTTAACAGGCTCATTATGAGGTGAATGTTTCCCGTTGCAATTTAAATTTAAACTGTGCTCTGGCATGTAATAAAACAGAACCTATGAGATAACATTCTTATGAACCTATGAGATAACATTGAATGATGAACTTGTCTGTCTAGTCTAGAAATCTAGACGCACTCACCCTAGTGGCAGCAAACATTTTTGCCTAGTGTGTTGGTCTAGCGTCGCACCATAGGCCTTCAAAAGACAATTGGGTAACACTTTATAATAACTCCTCCCTATTAAGCATTTATTAAGCATTATTTAACACATATGTTAATTATTGAATTATTGAATAATTTATTTATTTCATAATTATTTCTCAGCAGTATATCATTTATAACTCATCAGTAAGGCCTTTCTGCCCCCCTCCCTCCCAACAACCTTAACCTAACCCCCACCTCACTGCATCATAGAAAGGCACCTTCCCATATACAGACAACATGCAGCCCACCAACCCACTGCATCATCAGTTAACACTGTTAAAGCAATACACCGGCGAATATCGACTGCCTTTATGTCTGCATAGGCATGAGTCAAACATTGTGGCAGAGAGAATTTTGCATGACTTGATCCCAGCTGGAGTTACGGCACTCTTCTCTTTTCTAGCCTCATAGCGTTCTAATGGGAGTGATCCAGACTCTTGCAGATGCAATCAAAATGCTATTTTTAAACCACTTAGAAGGTTCGAAATCACATGAAACTTTGGTCACATGAAATACCTTGTACAAAGTATTATCAGGGTCTTTACTCATGAACAAACTCAAGCATAGAGAACGTTGTTGGTGCACTCATAGCTTAGTAAAACGGATATTTATGAAAACAGCACTTACCAGTCGCCGCCATCTTCACTATCGAGTCATGTTAAAAGTCCATCTCCGAAACGGAATGAACCCAGGTAATTAACTAAAATTTCACTTTTAAGGGAATTAATGAGTAGTTTACAACTTAGCTATCCACAGAAATAGAGTAGGGAAATGTTTTAGGTCTACATTGAATTCTCGTAGAACAAAACCATGATAGTGTGTTCAGTGATGGACTTTTTTTATGTGACTAGGTGAAAGATTACGGTCGCATGAAGTTTTAAAATGGTTATGCGCGGTCTCCAGAAACATTCGTTTTACTAAGCCTTTCAGTGCGCCAACAATGTTCTCTATGCTTGAGTTCATGAGTCGAGACCATCAATTCCAATCATGTCATGTTATGTTTATGCCAGTAAGGACACCAAAATGCATGTAATGATAGAATGCTTTTACCTTTTCTTATACAATTAAATCTTCATAAGTAATTCTATGACATAAAGGCAGAATAAATAGTCATATTCATACACAAACCTAAAAACACATTCAGAAAACCTAAAACCAATCACACTTAGAGTTTTAGCGCATCAAGCAAGCCTTATCTGACTTTCATCATTTTATGATGGAACGTGGTCAAGGGTACAGGTGCCTCCTCTGTATGCAATGGAGGGATCATGCTGAGATATTGAGTGGGAGTCAGTTAAAGGGTGGATAATATCAGACCAACCGCCTATACTGTATCAATGAGGGCGCTGTCCAGGGTCCTGAAAGCTTAAAGGGGGGAAAATGTGTCTATCTGTGTGTGTGTGTGTGTGTGTGTGTGTCTGAGTGTGTAACTACATATTGACTTTTCAAATGATTATCCCAGTAACATCAGTTGAAGTCCTGTCATCACTGCTACTTGTCTAGTAACTGTTTGACTGTCTAAACCAGGGATCATCAAACTTTTTTTCTGGGGGCTGTATTATCGTTCCTGGCTATGATGGGGCTGGGGGGCTGGGTCAGCTATATAACATATAATTGTATGGTCCGAGCCATTTTGCTGTCCTGAGCACACGCAGTCTGTGCATGTGCCATCTGTCACAGTTTGATCTTGAGGATGTTGTGTGATGAAAAATATAAATAGGCAAAACATATAAAAATATATATAAAATAACAAAAATATAAATATAAATAGTCCAATTTCTAACTAAATGTCAATTTTTTATTGAAAATCAACAAAATATCAGGTGTAGACATGTTCTCTATTTTCTGGACTATTAATTCACAATATTTCTCCTGTGACTTATAGTCAGGAGTGACTTACATACAGTATGAAAAAAACATGACCAAGGAGTAAACATTACCCAAGAAAAACAAAAAACAAAAATGAACCATGGAGTACTGAAGCACATATGAGCTGCGAGTGTGAAGGTAACTAATATTAAGAGGCAATTATCCAGAGTGGATCAACACATAGCCCTGTTGTTTCACGATGCTAAGTGCTGTCGATAGGTATGAGAATGACAGATTTTCATGCGCGGTAGACCAAATAGTGAAGCACTGATGAGATACTGTATGTCAGTTTCGTTTTCATATGCCCCTATCTGTTAATGTTAGCAGCCAGTTCGCTAATTCAGTCTACGTTGTACCTATTGCTGTCGTTCTGATACCTATCAATAGCACTCGGCAGCCTCAGACAACAGGGCTACGGGCTGATTCACTCCAGCACCGTGCAGTAAATTAGCATGCTAAGCGGACATTTAGTCTTTATATGCCGGCATGTCAGTGTAATTCAGTGCAACACACAGAAGTTCGTTAAAGAGAGGTAAACCAACAACTGCTTTGTGGTGTTTTGACCGACGGCCCCAACACAATGCATCAACAATTTAGAAACAGCATAGCTGCTACACTAGCCTACAGCTCTAACCAACAGCACCTGCGGTCAAGGGGGGGTACCGGGCTGGACTCAGCCCGCGGGTAGTTTGATGACCCCTGGTCTTAACATCTTTCCTCTCTATTCTAAATTTTTTTTCTTTTCTATTGTCAACTTGTAAGTGCTTTTTGTTTGATTTGACATGGAATCACCCTGCTTCCCTGAGATATCAAAGTACCAAACAAAGTATCAAAGAACAAACAAACAAGAGTTCTGTTGGGGCCCGTTCGTACAATCGTTAGCAGCTCCCTATGCTGCAGGCAAGGCAGCAACCGCTGCAAACCCTCAAAACAAACATTGATTGAAAAAAGAGGCGACGTGTGTGGTGGAGTCAGTGTAAGTGCAAGTTCATGTTCCTCACAGACCAATCAAAAAGGAGGCTCCCTGGCTGCAGCCCTGAGAGGTGGCACACTAGGCTGTTCCTAGCTAGATGTCATCCCCAGCAGCAGCTCCCTTGTGGGCCCAGCACCAGGGAACACGGAAGGGAGTCCGCACCGCAGCCGCAAGGCTAGATGTCCAGGAAAAATCTCTCCCCAAACTAGTACAGACACACACAGAAGACAACAGGATCCTCTCTCTTCCCAAGCTTGGAACGGACTGACGTGAGCTGCTCTCTCGTGAGGTGATGGAAAGTTCAGGTGGCTCACGAGTTCACACGGGCATCAAAAAATGCACAAACTATCATTGGTTGATTACGGAATTCAAATAAAAACCCTAAAAACATACAGAAGAAATACTGTACATTTGATTGGCCTGAATGTACAGTATGTTTGTACATCAGCAGAAATGTTCCAAACCACAAGGCATTATGATAATTGGAGTGAATTCAAATACACATTACACAATATTAATGTTCAATGATCTTTGGTATTATTTTAGAGGACCTTCCATACATAATTGCCTGGTGCTGTATCAAAAGCACAAGTGAAACAGGCTCTCATAGCAGATGCTGATGGGGAGGGGCGGCAGGAGGGAGAAAGAGAGAGAGTCCAAGTTCAGCCTGATCACAGCATTGTGCCTTAAACTTGACATGATGACCTCGTCCTCCAGTAACGTCCCCTGACCAATGAGAGCAGTGCCCTCTGTGCTGCGGACAGGCCCCCAGCTCTGAGTGTCCACACAGAAGGAGGTAACCATGGTTTGCGCGTTTCTTCCACCAATCACCACCAGCTTATCTGAGGCACCAAGGAAGTAGAGGCTGGGGATGACAGCATCTGTACGTGTCAGAGTGGGGAGGAGCTCCGACCAGCAGTCTGGAGGTAGGGGGCAGAAATAGGACTTCAAAATGTGTCATTGCCCTACTCCATCACTCACTCACTCATACACTCACTCGCTCACTAATGCCAAGTTCAGACTACATGATTTTAGAAAGGATTTCGAGGTCGGAGGGCTTGAAAATCACAGGTAATCGTAGGTCAATCGGAAAGCACAAGTCGTCAGGTGGGAATTACTCGCAGACATGATTTATCTCACTCGGATCCTGATCTTAGGTTGTCGGCAAGTATTTGGCATGCCAAATATTTGTAAAAATCACACGTAACTGACAAAAAAACAACCAATCAGAGGCATGGTTCCTACTAAGAACACACCTAGAGCATTGCACTCTTTGTGATAACAAATCCGTGACAACAAGCCTCTTTCAGCCATAAACTGAAACTTGTATCTACAGCGGTAGGGTACATGAATGAAAAACTTGAGTATTTTTTTTACCCGGACATAAAAGTGCTGAACATTTGCATGGTGAACTATTTGCCACGGCAGGCTAGATGAATAACCACAATGCTACCTACCTGAAATGCCATGAGTCCAGAAGTTGGGCTAGCCCACGGAATGATTTTTTGTTTTGGATGTATCATGCATAATCACAGAAAAAAGCCAAAATTTGCGCTCAGCTTAGAATGACTAATTTGGGGATATCGGTGTAGCCCCCACTTGAATGAGAGGGAGAAAAGTCAAGTGAACTTGTCCATATTGTGTGAGAGCAAATAAAACATTGCTTTTCCGAGCACAATGTAAAGCGTATTAATTCTGCAAAGCTTTGCAGAGGGCCCTTTGCTGCTCTCTACCTGAGTTCAAATAGCCTCCTATGCTGAGTTAGCACAGCCAATTTTTAAAATGTTCAAACTTTTGTTTGTCTAATGAATCCATCCAAGCATTTAACCACCTTCATTGTACGTAAGCCTTTCAGCACGCAAACGCAATGGGTGAAGTCATTGTGTAATCTGAGGCTCTACCTGTGCGAGCTCTTGTAGTGTGTACGGTCGAGTCGCAAATTGGCTGTATGCACGAGTGCGAGATCCCCGATTACAAAAAAGCTTAGCCGCATAATGTGAACACTTGTCACTCTGTCGGGAGTCTCAGAGCCGTAGCTGATATCGTGTAGTCTGAACCTGGCATTACTCACACTCACACACACACACACACACACACACACACACACACACACACATTCATTCACTCACTCACTAACTTGCTCACTCTCTCACTCACTCACTCAGAAGCTGCCTAACTGGCCAACTCACCCACTGACTAACTCAGTCATTCACTGGCTCATAAGCTGCCTGTCTCACTGCTTCACTATCTCATTAATTAACAATCCAATCCACTAACAAACAAAGTAACTCATTCACTGACCCCCCAGTGTTAATCACCCACTGACCCCCCCAGTGTAACTCACCCACTACCAACTCACCGGTGGTGGTGTTGTAGCGGAGCACGAGTTTCTCGCCAGTCGTGTAGATGCTGCCGAGCACATAGAGGCAGTCGCCCCGTACGGCTGTGAGGGGGGAGTCGTGCGCCAGCGACAGGGAGAAGCGGAAGTCACTGAGTGGCAGCGACGCCACGAAGGTCCAGCGGTCGGCCCAGGGGTCGTATCGCTCCACCTCTGTATAAAGACTCGTGCTCGAGTCAGGGGTCACCAGGGAGTCGAGATACCAGCCGCCCACTGCATACACACACCCCTCACACACCACTGCGCTGAAATGGCGTCTGTGCTGTGGACACACACACACAAAAACAAATCTGCAGACTTTACAGCGACCTCGGATCAGGTCCACCGAATAGTTCAGGCTTCCAGACAGCTGACCAGGAGGCCGTACCAACGGGAGCATGAACAGCAGACTGCGTACCTTGAGGATGGGTGTAATAAGCATGAATAGCAGATGTCTGCATACTGTACCTTGATCATGGGTGAAATAAGCATGAATAGGCAGGTATAGCGGAGTGCATACTTTGACCATGGGTGTAATAAACATGAATAACAGACAACTGTGTTCCTGGAATATGGTTGTAATAAGCATGAATAGCAGATGGCTGTTAATCATGGGTGTAATACGCATGAACAAGTATGAATAGCAAACAGCTGTGTACCTTAAAGTGATACACCGGTGGACTACGATTGCACGCTGCATTACTCGTGCTCATGCAGACCAACTTGCTTCTAAAGACAATTTTACGTCAGTCGCTCCCAGTCGGAGTTAGGGCACTCTTCTCTATTCTAATGTCACAGCAGGCTAATGGGAGTGATCCAGCGCTCTTGCAGATGCGACCAAAGTGCTATTTTTAAACCACTTAGAAGGTTCGAAATCACATGAAACTTACTACAAAGTATTATCAGGGTCTCTACTCATAAACTCAAGCATATACAGTGTTGTTGGCGCACTCATATCTTAATAAAACAAATGTTTGTGAAGACAGTGCAACTTTGCAACCGTCATCTTCGCCATCGAGTCACGTTAAAAGTCCATCACAGAAACGGAATGAACACAGGTAATTAACTGAAATTTCACTTTTAAGGGAATGAATGACTAGCTTACAACTTAGCTGTTCATAGAAATAGGGTAGGAAAATGTTTTAAGTTTACATTGAATTCTCGTAGTCTCAATCCATGATGGTGTCTTAAGTGATGGACTTTTAATGTGACTTTAACAAAAGATGGCAGTCGGAGGAAGTTTTAAAACAGGTAAGCACTGTCTCCAGAAACAACAGAGTGCCCTAACTCTGGCTGGAAGCGACTGACGTAAAATTGTCTTTAGAAGAAAATTGGTCTGCATGAGCACGAATAATGCAGCCTGCCATCGTAGTCTGCCGGTGTATCACTTTAATCATGGGTGTAATAAGCATGAATAAGCAGGAATAGCTAAGTGCGTACATGTGCCTTGACCATGGGTGTAATAAGCATTAATAGCAGACGGCTGTTTACCTTAATCATGGGTGTCACTGAGGCCCACTGCTGCGTGAGGGGGTTGTAGCGGAAGGAGGCCATTTTGTACTCCTTGCCACAGGTGTTGGGGTGGTGGTAGCCTCCGATGAGGTACAGGTAGTTATAGACCACCGCCGTGGTGAAGCACCACTTATCTGACTGGAAGGGCATCTCCGTCAGCGAGCTCCACCTCCTACCCTCCATCCCCTCCCGGTTCTCCTCCTCGTCCAGGCAGAACACCTGTCGGGCTGCCAGCGTTTCCGCAATGTTCTGTGTGCTCAGGTTCTTTTTGCGCAGACAGCAGAGGCGGCGGGTTCCGGTGGAGGAGCGCAGGCCCGGCAGCAGCTCTCTCTCGTGGGGCTCCAGCGTCTGGCTCAGGTGCGGCAGCTCCAACAGATGAGCGCTCAGGTAGAGAAGCACCTGGCGGCGGAGCTCAGGGCAGCCCAGCTGCTCGGAGAGCTCCAGGTACGCGGGGCAGGTGAGCGGCGTCAGCAGCGAGGACAGGTAGGCCAGCAGGCGGCAGGTGTAGGCGGAGGAGAACAGGTAGCTGCTCACCTGGAGGTGGGCGGGCAGTCGGGGGGGGTCCACATGGAATCGACCAAGGAAGTAGAACTGCAGCAGACCGTGGAAGACGTCAGAGGGGACGTGCTCTAGAAGGATCCGCCGCTCGCTCGTCTCGATCATGCAAGAGTTGGAGAGGGCCCTGAAGTACTCACCGCACTCCTCCAAACGCTCCAGATCCACCTGCACACACACACACACACACACACACGTATGCAACACTGTAATCTTCTCTTGCATACCTGTGCACTGATTAGATGTTTAAGAGCAATTGTGTATGACTGCACTCTGACATACATAGAATGTGTGTGTGCTTGTCTGCACAGCCACCATTGCTGCGTTATTATGGTAACCATAGGTCCTAGCAGACTGGTCAGTCTTCCACTCCTCTGATTGGCACAGATGTAGCTCCTCCTCCTGAGTGTTGTCACTGTTCAGGGAGCGCTCAGGGGTTGCCCTGGAGTGGATCCACGCCGGCCCAAACCAGGACCAGATCCACAGCCACAGCCTGGCAAGCCACGGCCACACTACATCCAACATGACGCAAACACACACACACACACACACATATATATACAAACACACAGTCACTTTTTCTAACATACTAGCTCATATTTTGGATGATTAAAACGGCTGTTCGATTGCTAGTGACATTCACAAAGCCATTGGCGATCTAGACAGCATTAAAACGAGATGTTTCTGTCATTGTTATGCCTCAAAACAGCGCTAAACTGTGTCATTTTTCAACTCTTTTAGGCGAACTGTGAATGAACACATTAATGCTAGAGGCATTCCATATTGCTTCGTGATGTGTACACGTCTGGTGGGGGACAGGAGGCTTTACACAGGGACAGAGAGCCAGTTTCCCTTCGGCCATTAAGACCATCTGGGCCTGAAGCAGAGGGCCCTCACTGTTGACCTCAGCAGCTCAGCAGACCTCATCGTCACAGATTTTCACGAAACTTGGCATGCTGATTTAGTTTTATGAGAACACTACAGAAATGAATTT
>JASCQY010000118.1:9326751-9338373 GCA_030264315.1 Sardinella tawilis
ACATAATATGAAAGTTAAGAGTCAAAAGAATGACAGTGAAAAACATAGTACAGATAAAGTAAAAAGTTCAGTTCAGATATAAACATTTCAGCTGGTCAGGATCCCCATAACACACACACAAATGATGAAGTGTGTGTGTGTGTGTGTGTGTGTGTGTGTGTGTGTGTCTGGCCTGGCCGCTGTCCCATGTTGCTCCCAAGTTGTGTGTACCTGAGCTGACAGGTGAGCTATGTTACACACTGACGTACAGTATGAGAGCACCTGGCCCAGGCTGTTGCATTCAACAACATCCTCACTTCAGAGAGCGCAGAGTAAACTCATTCATCACACTCGCTTGTACTCACAAGAGTCCTCCAGGGCTGACCTTCTCCATGTATGTGTTTGTGTGTGTATGCGCACATTTGTGTGTGTGTGTGTGTGATGTTCCCCTCCACATGTGTGTCACAAGAGTCCGAGCCAACCTGCTCCACAGAATGGAGTGTGTTGGCTTACATTCTCTTGTGTGTGTGTGTGTGTGTGTGTGTGTGTGTGTGTGTATGTGTGTGCATGCGTGTGTGATGTTCCCCCTCCACATGTCTGTGCTGTTACCTCACGGGTGACAAAGACTTGTTAATCAAACAGACTTAATTAAGGTCTCCCTCCTTCTGAGACAAGTTCGGAATTGGCTTTGGATCCCCGCATGTGAATAGGATTGGGATGCCTCTTTTCTTTGGGAAATATATTCCCTTCTTTCTCTTTATCTCTCTCTGGCACACACACACACACACACACACACACACACACACACACACACACACACACACACACACTCCTTGGATTCCTTCCCCTTGTCTTTCCCCTTCACCAAGCAGGTTCCTCTTCGCTCAGCAGCTCAGCAGCTCAGCGGTGGAAGTTCTGCCGTCGTCAGCACACTTCAGAGAGGGAGACAGGCAGGGGTGGAAAGTGTGTGTGTGTGTGTGTCTCTCTGTGTGTGAGTGTGAGTGTGTGTGTGTGTGTGTGTGTGTGTGTGTGTTTGTGTGTATGTGTGTACAGTATGTAGCCCTTGGGTTTAAACACAGGATGAAGTTTGATGGGGTGATCTGATGACATCCCATTGCACCTGCATTTGCTTCCTGATTGGCTGTTATGGTTTTGTCTGCTATATAGACAGGACTCAGAGCCAATCAGCGAGACTTGTCCACGGGTGTTTGTGTGTGTGTGTGTGTGTGCGGGCTGGACTCTGACATGTTGCCAATGCCAGATCTGTTTCCTTTCAGGCACTGTGTGTTGGAAGAGACGAATGATGCTCTAAAGTGGACACTTATGGTTCACTGCTTTAACCAACTGCAGTGTAGAGCAGACACACACACACACACACACTCTCAAACACACACATACAGGCACACACAGACCTCTACCTAGTCTTGAGATTATTGACGCTTACGGTCAGTTGGAGCCGTGAGTGTGTGTGTTTTAATGCATGCTGTGTGGAGTGGCCAGTGTTGGTTAAGTGCACACACTCAGCACAAACACACACACACAAACACACACACACACACACACACACACACACACACACACACACACACACATCTTAATGCACCTAATGGGCAGCTGATGCCCATCTACAAGGCAGAAGGTATTTATGCCCAGTGGACTAATGGCCATCCTTCAGACATGTGCCAATTTGGACCATGCGCCTCTTATAGACACACACACACACACACACACACACACACGCACACCTTACACGCATCTCAGTGAAATACTTTGAGAGACAATAAACTACAGTGAAAAAGGTTGCGTACAGTATACAGTATTACAGTGTGTTGTTAGCCGGCTATATTAGCCTGCAGGCTATCATGTTGTTTATGGAAACGAGGTCGTGACCCCCCACCCTACCTCACCCCTGCCCATGTGTGTGTTCAGTTCAAACTAATCTATGTTCCTATTATAACTCTCTCTCTCTCTCTGTCCCTTTCTTTCACTCTCTCCTCCCTCCCCCTTCTCTATCCCTCTCTCCTCAGGACTGTCTGATCCTAGAGAAGAGTGAGTACCACCCAGTGTGTTCCTTCCAGGACGACTTCCAGGAATTTGAGATGATCGATGACGAGGATGAGGATGATAACGATGAGGAAGAGGAGGCGGACCCTGATGCTCCACCCTCCCCATCTGCCTCCCCGCCCCCCTCCCCCTCACTCAAGAGCCGGCCCACTACACTCAACCTCACGTCTGCAGTCTCACAGGTAGAACACGCACACACATACACACACACACATACCCACACACACACACTTACCCCCCCACACACACACACAGACACACACACAGCAACACCAGTCAATTCAATTCCACACACCAAGTATACAATTCTACTGTAGACACAGTCAGCCTAAATGTTCTCTCCCTCTCCCTCTTCCTGTGCGTATATGTGTGTGTGTGTGTGTGTGTATATGTGTGTGTGTGTGTGTGTGTGTGTGTGTGTGTGTGACAGGATTCACTGAATAATAACAGTCGTGGTGTGTCTCCGCGGAAGTCCAGCTGGCAAGATTCTCTTCGGAACCCCCTGTCTCAGAGTGAGTACGGGGGCACCCGCCTCTCAGCCAATCACAGCACACACTGCAGCCAGCCTCTGTTGCTATGGCAAAGGCAGTGCACACCACTAACCAATCAACTGCTCACTTCAGCTGTGTGTGAGCAGACACATGGCTGTGTGTGTATGTGTGTGTATTTGAGCATTTTCTGTCTGTTAGGAATGTGTATGGACACGTTGCTTTGTGAGTGTGAGTATTTGTGTGTGTGTGTGTGTGTGTGTGTCTGTATGTGTGTGTGTGTGTGTGTGTGTGTGTGTCTGTGAGGCTGTGAGAGCCTAATCACTATTCTCATAATTGGGCTTTAATCTTTAATCCACTCGTGAGACTCCAGCAAATCGACTGTCACAATCCAAAAACTCCATTTCCAGTTATGGAAGCCTATTTCTGTGTGTGCGTGTGTGTTTGCATACTGTACATATGTGTGTGTCTCTCTCTCGCTGTTCATTTGAGATTGTGTTAAAAATAGTGTGTTCAAACTCATTTTACCATTACGGCTGATACTGTGGAAAAAACACCTGGCCTGTTTGATAGTGCACTATACACACCTGGGCCATTTGGTCGTGCACACAGCACAGATAGTGCACCATGATTGTGCGCTATGTTTGTAAAGCTGATTGGGTAGGACCGTGACATGAGTTGTGTTTTGATTAGCTAGGCACCATCTACTATCTGCCAAAGGATATGAATATCAACTCTTCCATGGTGTGTGGTTTTGTGTGTGTGTGTGTATGTATGTATGTCTGTGTGCGTGATTTAGCAGAGTCTCTTTAGCGGGTCTTTTTAACTCAGCCGATGGGTCAGGCACAGCGGGAGCAGTCTGTCAGAGTATCAAATACATGCTACACATCCATACGAGATGACACACACACAAACACACACACACACACACATACACACACACACACACACACACACATACACACACACACACACACACACACACAGACACACAGAATCTGTGATCATTTAATAGCAGGCATCAAAGTCAGTGGGTGTGTGATGCTATCAGCTCAATGTGTGTGTGTGTGTGTGTGTGTGTGTGAGAGAGAGAGAGCTGCTTATTGGTTAATACGCTGATACATATGAGACAGAGGCTGTCTAGAATGGCTGGGTTCAGTAGACTACATCTCAGACTGTGTGTGTGTGTGTGTGATGGTTTAATGAGAAGTTTCAGAGCTGATTTGAGTGAGTTGGTTATTGGAGATGAGCTTAGTGTGTGTGTGTGTGTGTGCGTGTGTGTGTGTGAGAGAGAGAGTTATTAGAGATGAGTGTTAGTGTGTGTAGAGGGTAATTATGGGAGAGTGTGTGTCTCTTATAATCTCTGCCACTGTCAGTGTCTGCAGCCAGCCAGAGTCTAACAAGCCTCAACTGACCAGCTCTACTCCATCCGCCTCCAACAGCCTGCGTGTGTGTGTGTGTGTGTGTGTGTGTGTGTGTGTTTGTACAGTATGTGTGCATGTGTGTGAGATGCCTGTATTATCTAGTCATTTGTGTTGCCAGGAACGTGGGTGGAGAAATGACCTGCTCTGTGTGTGTGTGTGTGCGCGTGTGTCCGTCCATATGCATGTGTGTGTTTGTGTGTGTGTGTGTGTGTGTGTCTCTTGCAGATCGTCTCTCTCCCACCCACAATTGTCTGGAGGACAGCACCCATGTGACGGGCTCATGCACGGTTGCCCAGAGCAACGCAGCCCCCGGCAAAGGTACTCCCCCCTCCCAGGTGCAGTCGCCCGGCCGTCCCCTCCTGTACGACTTTGAGGGCAACAGGAGAGAGCGTCCCGAATACGGTAAAGAGGGCGCACACCAGGCGCCCCAAAACAAACAAACAAACAAACAACGCGCCTATCATGAGGCTGCTGGTAAACACAAACCACACGCCCCATGATGTCGCTGTTTGTAAACAGAGACAAACAACACGCCCATGATGTGGCTGTTTGTGAACATTAACATCTCCATGTTGTTGCTGTTTGTAAACATAGACAGTAATAAACATAAACACCATGCCCATAAGTGTTTTGGTGTTTGCAAATATAAACAACATGCCCATGAGGGGGACTGAGCCCATTCAAACACACTCCACAGTTTAGTCAATGTGTGTTTGTGTGTGTACGCATTAACATCCTCATGACCATGTGTGTGTGTGTGTGTGTGTGTGTGTGAGAGAAGAACAAGGCTTTGAATCGCACTGTGTGTGACTCTAGCACACCTCTCCTCCTTCTTTCCATTCTCACGTCTCTTCCTGTTCTCCTCCTTTCTTCCAGTCTCACATCTCTTTCCTCTCTTTTCTTTCTTTACGGTCAGCCTCAGATCTCTTCTTTCCACTGTTCAATCTCTTCTCTGCTTCCATTTACACATCAGTTTTTTCCTCTTTTCCTTTCCCGTTCAAATCTGTTTTTGACCATAAATCTCCCCTGTTCTCCTCTCTCTCCTCCCCTTGGAAACTAACTTGCCCCCACACACACTCACTTCAGTGTTCTGAGACAGACCACTTGCATAGCTCTTTACTTATTCATGACTTTGCCCCCCCCCCTTTCTCTCTGTCTCTCTGTCTTTCTCTGTCCTCTCGGTCTGTCTTTCTCTCTCTATCCTTCTGTCTTTCCCTCTCCTCTCTCTTTCTCTCTGTCTCTGTCTCTGTCCCTCTCTCTCGCTCTCTCTCTCTCTCTCTCTCTCTCTCTCTCTCTCTCTCTCCTCTCCTTAGGCTCCTTCGGTCAGCATAAGTCCTGTGGCGGCTCTGACACGTGTGATTTGAGGACGGCTTCTGATGCCCCCACAGCCGACGAATCACAGTGCTCAGACACAGAGGTGGACCACGCCCTCAACGGCGGTCGGTGCCGACCGTGCCGCTCGCGCACCAACGACACCTACACCATCACCACGGAGACGGCCGACGACCCCGACCCCGACAACGACATGACGCTGGACGGCACCAGCAAGTGCCTGTCATCTACGGCTCCGCTGGGCCACGGCGAGGAGGGGGAGGAAGAGGATGGGGCTCAGACGCCGCTGTCCGACGCCGAGCTGGACCGCGCGTTCGACGGGGACGACTACATGGGGCCGGGCGGTGGAGGCTACGTGGAGTTCCCCTGCATCGAGCGCAGCGAGGCCGCCTCCTTCTCCAGCTACGTGTCGTCCAGTCGCTCCGAGCCGCTCCCCGAGGTCGATCAGCACGCCAATGCAGAGGCACCCGTCGCCGCCAACGACTCCACCTCGCCCTCGTCCGATCCGGGCATCGCAGACATGAACGCGCAGCGCTGCTATGGTGAGTCGGACCGCCACAGCGACGACCTGAGCTCGCCGGGGTCGGACTCAGACGTGGAGGGCGAGCTGGAGGCGGCGTTCGCCTGCGGAGGGCCGCTGGTCAGTCACATGATCTCCTCCATCTCCGAGACGGAGCTGGACCTCAGCAGTGACTCCAGCAGCGGGCGCTCCTCGCACCTCACCAACTCCATCGAGGAAGCCAGCTCCCCGACCTCCGACCCCGAGCTCGACGCTGAGCTCGATCCCGAGCAGGACAGTGGCATCGTGGGCCTCAAGGCTTCCCTGCTCCTGGGTCAGCCCGACCCCATCAAGCGAGACGGCGAAGACGACGACGACATCCTGGGACCGGACGACGGACACATACTCACCGGCCTGCAGAGCATGGACGAGGTGTGTGTGAAGCCGAGGAGAGAGGAAGAGGAGGAGGAGGAGGAGGAAGAGGAGGAAGGCTACGAGCACCAGGCCGACCCAGACGAGACCCTCCCCCCTGCCCCGCCGTGTGAGGACCGTGGGCGCGAGCAGCTTCTCCTTCGGGTGGAACCAGACCACGGCCTGGAGAGCTTCAAGCGCTCCTTCTACCTGCCCGTCGGACCGCGCCTGATGCCAGGCCCTGACGAGTACGACCCCAACAGCGAGGGCGAGTCCGAGTCCGAGTCCGAAGACGAGCTCAGCGAGAACTCCGACTCGCCTTGGTTGCTTAGCAACCTGGTCAACAAGATGATCTCCGAGGGTTCCTACCCAATCAGCTGTCCCGAGGAGTGCCTGAAACGCTCCGCCTCCATCTCCGACACCATCTCCCCGTCCACCCCCGCCGACCTGGACGCCGACGGAGCGTTCGGCCGCATGGAGTCCGAGGAGAGCGAGTCGTCTCGGCCCACGGAGGGCAAGGGCGAAGGTCAGACGAACGGCGACGAGCCGGTGGGGCGTGTCATCACGGAGGGGCGTGGCGTGGGTGTGTGCCTGTACATGAGCAACCCCACGTGCGACACCATCACCCCCGTCATCCTGGAGCGCTACGAACGCCCCACGCACACCCCCACCCCCACCTCCACCCTCAGCCCCGAGCCCAGCAGCCTCAGCACCTCCACCAGCGCCCCCAGCAGCTCCGCCAAGAACCAGGAGAAGAACTCCTCTGCCCCACGTGGGAGACGCCTGGAGCAGCGGGAGGAGGAGGAGGAGGAGGAAGAAGAGCCGGATAACGACCGCAGGATGGAGCGCTCGCTGGCCAAGGAGCTGGACTCGCCTTGTCTGAGCGAGAGTGTGTCGAGTGACAAGGATGACGGGCGTGAGACCCAAGCGGCCACACACCACACCACACACACCACCCCTGCCCCCGCCGCCGCCTCCACCGCCCCCTCCGCCGCCCGCTCGGCCTCGCTGCAGCGCCTGACGGAGGTGAAGAGCAGCATGACCCTTGACCTCCCCACGGCCGCCACCAACCGCGTCTTCAGCCTCAGCTACTCCACTGAGGAGGAGGAGGAAGAGGAGGAGGGCTTGGAGGACGAAGAGGACCCTTCGCCCTTCATGGAGCCGCTGCCGTGCATCCCCTCGCCCTACGAGCCCTCGGACGAGCCCTATCTGGACAGCTCGCCGCCCATCGACGAAAGCGTGCGGCCGCTGCCCGTGCCCCTGCGCCCGGCGCTGGACGACCCCCTTGCCGACTCGCTGGCGTACGACAGCATGAAGTACACGCTGGTGGTGGACGAGAACACCACACTGGAGCTGGTCAGCCTCAAGCGCTGCACCTCCCTGCTCAGTGACCGCAGTGACAGCGAGGAGGAGGAGGAGGACGAGGACGGTCAGCTGGCCATGCGCCAGGACTACGGTGGCCTGCGAGGGACCACTCTCATCCGCGGCTCGGGAGGCAGGCCAGACCTGCTGCTCACCTCTTCCTCCGAGGAAGACTCCTCGCCCGAGGCCGACATGCCCTTCTCCAAGAAGTTCCTCAACGTGTTCGTCAACAGCACCTCACGATCCTCCAGTGAGTGCTTAGTACATGTACACACACACACACACACACACACACATACGCACACACACTCTCACACACACCTGTGCAAATAATAGCATAGACACTAAAATTAGTAAATGCAACCTGACAGCAAAATGCACATATACGGTCACAGAATCGCTTATAAACCTAAACACACACTCGTCATTTCAAAGAGAACAAAGATGGAAAGATGTTCATCATGTCTGTGAGGAAGCCAGGGTTTCTTGTGCTTAAAATTCATGTGTGTGTCTGTGTAGAAGCAAAGGGTTTCTGATGGTCCTGTGTGTATAATTCATGAATGTGTCACAGACAGAGGATGTGATAATTATACTGCTCTGACTCATTAGTCCTTTTCTGTGTGTGTGTGTGTGTGTGTGTGTGTGTGTGTGTGTGTGTCAGGCACAGAGTCCTTTGGCCTGTTCTCCTGCACGATAAATGGAGAGGAGAGGGAGCAGACACATCGCGCTGTGTTCAGGTGGGTCCACACAAGAGTCTGTCTATGTGTGTGTGTGTGTGTGTGTGTGTGTGTGTGTGTGTGTGTTTTGTATCCTCTGGACAGACTGCAGCTAGTGATTTTCCATTCCTTCTGTATCTATGTATCTGTCACACCTCCTGCTCTCTCTTTATCTCTGTGCCACACACACACACACACACACACACACACATACACACACACACACACTTTGGCTTTTTAATATAAAAATTTGGACAGTAAAAACAGAGTAGAATGTCCGCACACTTCTACTCTGTTTTTATGGCTTACATCTTTTTGTCCAGCACCTGCGTTTTTTGGATGTGCGCATCGCTATTCCCCTTTTTTGAAAATTTGGACAGTAGCAATGAGAGAACAGACCAGTTAGTGTAATATCAGATAATAATCTAACATGTTTGATTAAATCTGCAATGAAAAACAACCCCTGCCTGACTGATCTCTGTGACTACTGTTAATGATCTCAGATTGCTTCTGACTGGCCGGACCTTCCTAGCTTTAGACGAAGAGACCTGTACGGCAGCTCTGAAACACACAAACACACACATGACCACATAAACACACACACACACACACATGCACAAACACGTACACACTATTCCTAGTTTTAGAGACAGAGGCCTGTATGGCAGCTCTTAGTGTCATGATGCTGTCAGCCATTTTGGGCCCCATGGCTCAGCAGAGACCCGACTGAGCAGCAATTGCCACTTACCCTCCATACACACAGACACACACATACACACATACACACACACATTCACACACACACACACACACACACACACACAGATACAACTCACACTCTTAAAAACAACACATATTGTACATACACACAAGCACACACTGGTTGACCCGACCTTTGCCCTTTGATCAGGTTCATCCCACGGCACACAGACGAGTTGGAGCTGGACGTGGACGACCCGCTGTTTGTGGAGGAGGAGGAGGACGACTACTGGTACCGCGGCTACAACATGCGCACCGGCGCCAGGGGCATCTTCCCCGCTTACTACGCCCACGAGGTCGTGGGCCAGAGCAAGGACCCACTGGGTGAGGAGCAATGTCTGTGTGTGTGTGTGTGTGTGTGTGTGTGTGTGTGTATGTCTGCACATAAATGTGTGTGTCTAAGTGAGTGTGTATGTGCCTGCTGTAGGTGTATAAATATGTGTATTTCTAAGAGAGAGAGAGAGAGAGAGAGTGTGTGTGTGTGTGTGTGTGTGTGTGTGTGTGTAATGAAAGCTGTGTAAAGGTCAAGAGTGCTTCCTCAGTGAGAACAGAAGGTGCTTTTAAGCTGAGGATCTCTGGAGTCCCTGCCGCCTCTCTGTCTGCAGTCTGAAGCACTCTCCTGGGACACACACCTTCTCAAATGACGCTTGTGTGTGTGTGTGTGTGTGTTGTTTGTGTGTGTGTGTGTGTTTAGCAGTGAAAAGGAACCCTGCTTGGATTGAAACCTTCAGTGTGCAGTTCCTGGGATCTGTGGAAGTCCCCTATCACCAAGGCAACGGCATCCTGTGTGCCGCCATGCAGAAGGTAGGCTGCCGGAAATCTGTAGTCCCTCAGAAGATCAATGACTCTTAAAAGCTCTTATATGAAAGCGAAAGGCACAAAGATGCCACAAACAGGCTTCTGTGATGAAGCAGTGAGCAGTAACAGTCACACTAATATTTATTTATTTATTTATTTATTTACATGTAACAGGGTGCAGAAATTGTGTGTGTGTGTGTGTGTATTTGTGTGTGTGTTTGTGTTGTTCTAAATTGCATGTATGTCTGACCTCTGAGCCAAAATAATATGGTAACGTACTGTATGTGTGTGTGTGTGTGTGTGTGTGTGTGTGTCGTTCCAGATTGCCAGGTCCCGTAAGCGGACAGTGCACGTGCGTCCCCCCTCTGTGTGTGAGCTGGAGATCAGCCTGCAGGGCATCAAACTCATCATGAGCCTGGAGGACGAGTACGAGATCTCCGAGGAGGTGAGAGAGGGATGAAGGGATAGAGGGAGGGAGGAAGAGAGGGATAGAGGGATGGAGGGAGGAAAGAATGAGTATGAGATCTCTGAGGAGATCTAAGGGAGACAGTATATAAGTGTATACATGTATGTACTGTATAGGCACAGTATATACAGTACTGCACCTGAATGCAACTGAGCTTTGGCAACAATGCTAGTGAAACGTCCATACCAATAAAGCTTTCTGGAGTTGGATTGAATTGAATTGAGATGGAGGGAGAGGGAGGGAGGGATGGAAAAAGAGAGGGAGAGATTGTGAAGGACAGACTGTCAGAGAGAGACAGAGAGATGAGTCGCTCTAATCAGTGGCTCTAATAGTACAGTACTTACTCTATCTTGCATTCTCTTTCCTCATTCTCGTTTCTCTGTATCTATCTCTCCCTCTCTCCCTCTCTCCCTCTTTTCTGAATCTCTTTCCCTCTCTCTCTCTCTCTTCTCTCTCTCTCTCTCTTTTTTCTCTCTGTCTATCTCCCCCCTTTCCATCTTTCCTTCCCTGCTTTTGCAGTTTGACAGATGTAGTCACTTCTTCCAGATGAAGAACATTTCCTTCTGTGGCTGCCACCCTAAGAACAACTGGTATGGATATGTCTCTCTCTCTCTCTGTAGCAGACACACACACACACACACACACACACACACACACACACATACACTCATACACACATACTGTATATATATATATATATATACATATACATATAGACACACTCATACACTCATAGACATCTTCTATGCAGCTAACTGGTACATGCTGATGTCTGAATTAAACTACCTACTGACCCATCCACACACACACACACACACACACACACTCACTTACTCACTCAGTCAAGTATTTACCTCCTTTTTTCAGCTACTTTGGCTTCATCACCAAACACCCCATGCTGAATCGCTTTGCCTGTCACGTCTTCGTCTCCCAGGAGTCTATGAGGGGCGTAGCTGAGTGTGTGGGGTGAGTCGTCTTGCTAAACCACACAAACAGACACACACTCACACAGATTCCACCACAAAGTCAGGAGAGAGAGACTAGTGATTTTACTTGTAGGATTCTGGTGTGTGAGTGTGTGTGTGTGTGTGTGTGTGTGTGTGTGTGTGTGTGTGTGTGTGTGTTGGCGACACATGGCAGAATTGTGAGTAATAGTGGGACTGAGCTCTCCTCCATCATCCCAGCCTGTTGCAGATTGGATGTGTATTATTAAACAGGCCTGTCCATCATGGGGGCCTGGAGGAGCCATGTGTGTGTGTGTGTGTGTGTGTGTGTGTGTGTGTGTGTGTATGTATGTGTGTGTGTGTGTGTGTGTGTGTGTGTG
>JASCQY010000118.1:9421586-9431680 GCA_030264315.1 Sardinella tawilis
GGTGCCTGAAATTCTGGGACAGGAAATGCAGTAAATAGGCAGCTTGGCCATACTGACTTGAACATGAAATTTTGTGCCGTGTCACAGGAAGTATGGGCAAGCCCAGGCTACAGATAACATTAACTAAGCTGGAATTGTGCCAATGTTACCTAAAATTATCATTTTAAATAAAATATTTAAGAAAATGGCATTTAGAGCGTGTTTTGGAAAGGAACTCTTCAGTTGGAAATTTCACCTGATACTTTCACAGTTAGAAGATCAACCCAATATATAGGCTTTGTAAAATGAAAATCATTTTTCATGTAGGGTACAAGGTTGATGTCATATCTTCCATGGAATTTCCGGGTTAGGAATGCTACTGCTAGGATTGCTGCATTTTACTTTCCATCCTTAATCACACCCTATAGCCTACTAGTCAGTCAGTATGTGTTGCTATGATTCCTCTGTGTTACTATGTTTGTCGCTATGATATGTGTATGTTACTATGATACCTGAATGTCGCTATGATACCAGTGCCTTGCTAGGATACCTGTGTGTTGCTATGATACTAGCATGTTAATATGATACCCCTGATGCCCATGTGTTGCTATGATACATTCGTTTTGCTATGATACTGTTGTGTGCTATATCTGTGTGTTGATATGATACTTGTGTGTTGCTATTATACCTGTTGCTATGATGTCTGTTTGCTGCTATGTGTGTTGCTATGATCCCAGAGTGTTCCTATGATATCTGCGTGTTGCTATGATACCTGAGTGTTGTTATGATGCCTGTCTGTTGCAATGATACATTCTTGTTGTTATGATACCTGAGTGTTGCTATGACACTTGAGTATTGCTATGATACCTGAGTGTTGCTATGATACCTGTGTGTTGCTATGGTATCTGAGTGTTGCTATGATACCTGTGTGTTGCTATGATACCTGGTTCTTGCCTCTGATGGGGCTAAGTTGTCTCCTGCAGATGATGGGTGTCTCCGTCTCCCAATCTAGTTGGCTGCAGGCCATCTCCAGCTGTCCCAGTGGGGAGTGTGTGTGTCCCAGCAGGGTGTGTGTGTGGTCTGGCAGGGAGTGTGTGTGTCCAAGCGGAGGGTGTGTGTGTGAGAGATCCTGGGCGAAGACATCCAGCCGGAGCACACATGCACGGAGCTCGTCCAGCGAGGACACGGACAACTGCAGGTTGGCTCCGTGCAACTCGGGGCTCAGACTGCGGTGGCGGGCGGTCACCTCAGCGGGCAGTGGCCGTGCCGGGGGCAGTCGGGCCAGAACCGTCACCGTGCCCAGCCTGTGGGAAGCTCCACTGAGGCTCAGCAGTGTGAGCGTGAGGGTTCGATGCGCCGCCGAGAAGCAGAGTGAGAACTGCAACGAAGGGCTGTGGGCGGGGCCCAGCGAGGGTGACGGACGTGTGGATGTGCCCAGAGTGGTGGAGTCTGCAGAGGATTGCGGCCTGTGGTTTGGACTGGAGGTGGAGTCTGTGGATGACTGGGGTCTGTGGGTGGGGCTGGAGGCGGAGTCTGTAGAGGACTGGAGTCTGTGGGTGGGGCTGGGGGCGGAGCCTGTGGAGGAGGTGGGTTTCTGAGGGAGGGCAGTTGAGGAGGCGGTACCATAGTGGGGGAGGGATGTCTCTGTCGGGAAGTGGCTGAGGGCAGGGGAGGAGCCTGGGAGGTAGGGCACGGCAGGAGGGGTGTGGCCCGTGAGGCGGCTGCGTTCGTTGTAAGGGTAGCTGTCTGCCGTCACCGTGCATCGTCGTTCCAGAACCTTCCGTGTGCGAGCCAGGAAGCTGATGCGGGGCAGGCAGGGCAGGGAGGCGCGGGGGCGGTCCAGGGGGTGGTGTTGGTCCAGGGGCTGGTCTAGGGGGCGGTAGAGTGGTGCGGAGAGGGTGGGAGAACTGAGGCGACGCAGCGGGAAGCACGACTTGGGGCCGTCCGGCAGCACGGAGGAGTTGCGGCTGCGCGTCGCCAATGGAAACATGGAGAAATCATCGTCAGAAGGGGTGGAGCTTCCAAATGCAGAGGGGAAGTCAGGCCCCTCCTCCTCTGGCTCCTCACTCACAGCCCTCATTGGTGGAGAGCAGGAAGAGGAAGTGACATTAGTGAGAGTTGCCAACCTTTCAGCGGGTTGAGGGGGAGGTTCCTTGTCCTCCACAGGCAGTGACCTCATCTGCCACAAACACAGGAAGCAGCCCAGTAGCAGGGCGAGGCAGAACACAACAAGCCCCGCCCCCAGGAGAACCTGCAGGTGGACTACAGAGAGGGAGAGAGGGATGGAGGGAGAGAGAGAGAGAAATAAAGAAAATGATAGAAAGAGAGAGATGGATAGAAAGCGTAATCCACAGGCTTGACCTAAAGCACACAACCCGACAACAGCACTTGTTCAACAGTATTAATCTCTAAGAAAGCAACTCAATCCAGCCGAAACACACTCCAAGGCCCTCCAAGGCCTCTCTCTCTCTCTCTCTCTCTCTTTCACACAAACACACAATTCACTTTAGGTCAACAGCCAGCACTCAGCTTTTATAAACACACACACACATACACACATTTCACAAGTTAGGTTAGGTTAGGTCAGCTTTCACACACACACACACACACACACACACACACACACAGGTTATCACCAAGGTATCACTGTTGGTGAACAGCAAAACAATGATACACACGATGATACACACTCACTCAAACACACACACACACACACAGGTTTTCCTTTGCAGCTCCTTGCGAAGAGCAGTTGTATGAGTATCCATAGGAATAGCAGTATGATGATACACGCACACACACACACACACACACACACACACAAGTACGGTCTCACAGACACACACACCAGCCTCATCTTCCAGCTCCTTGGTGAAGAGCACTTGTATGAGTAGGCTAACCATAGGATGAGTAGTACGATGACACACACACACGCACACACACATACACATACACACACACACTCACACGCACACGGTCTCACATACACACACAGACACACACACCAGCCTCACATTCCAGCTCCTAGGTGAAGAGCACTTGTATGAGTAGGCTAACCATAGGAAGAGTAGTACGATGACACACATGCACACACACTCACACGCACACGGTCTCACATACACACACAGACACACACACCAGCCTCACCTTCCAGCTCCTTGGTGAAGAGCACTTGTATGAGTAGCCATAGGAAGAGCAGCACGATTACGCCCTCAATCACCCCCTTGCAGCAGAAGAGCGCCACCGACTGGAAGAGCGGCTGCCCATCCTCTTCCTCCTCATCAGTGGTCATGGCGGTGGGCATCTATGTAGCCTGGGTGCTGACAACCCACAAGCCTGGATGCCAACCCGTCCACCTGGGCACGTCAGACAGACCTGCGTTGCTCCATGTTGGGGCAGCCGTGTGAAAGAGGTCGACTGTGGAGAGGGTTTCTGTCGGACTCCATACGACCAGATAAGCCTCTCACTCCATCCCCCTGGCCCACACACATACACACGCACACGGCTCCCCTCAAACCTGCTGGCACACACACGCACAGGGTTTCTTCAAAACTGATAGCACACACACACAGACACAGACCCAAATCTGCTGCAGAAGAAACTGTGTATGTAAGGTGTGTGTGTGTAGCAAGGAAATGTGTTGTAATGTGTTTGTGTGTCCTACAATGTGTGTGCTCTGCGAAATCAGACCTGTGTGTGGAGCCATACAGTATGTGTGTGTGTGTATGATGCGCGTGAGAGATGTGTAACAGCTACATAAGAATCTTATATTGCTCTTCCCCCCAGAGCATAATAACTCCAGTGCTCATTACAAACATGGAGGCTCAACATGGCAAAGCTTAAATGCTTAACTGCCGAGCATGATGGGAAAATATTTACAGGAGCCTCCCAACAGGGGAATCAATCAACAACAAGCACATAGAAAATAAACATCCCTCCTCAATACATGGCATACATAAGCATCTCTGTCAGTGCCAGACTCACCCCTGTCCCCGGGATGATCATCCCCCTGTCTCAGCGCTCTGGAGCTGATGGTTGGGCTACTGGTCCGGATCAGGAGCCTGAGGTCCTGCGCTGGAAATAGGACTTCTCACTGATAAGAAACGTTGGTCTTTTGGGAGAATCAGGTGGAGGAGTCCCGATGTATTTTTGAGCGAGTGTGTATGCATGTGTGTGTGTGTGTGTGTGTGTGTGTCTGTGTGTGTGTTTGTGTGTGCGGTTCCTGGAGAGTAATCCTAAGTGTTGGCAGTGGGACAGCACACAATGAAAGTGGCAGGGGAGGAGGAAGAGGACTGTGTGTGTGTGTGTGGGCGGGGGGCCCAAGATGAGGGAGGGATCCAGAGGATCACATGGTCTCTTCCTAGCCAGATGCTGGATGACATCTGTACCATTCCTCTAGACACACACACACATACACACACACACACAGACACACACATCCATCCATCCATTAGATTTAACAACCCCAGACATAAGTCTGCTCAGATAAAAACTGTCCACAGACAGCTTATACTGTATGTCCACACACACACACACACAATATCAAAGATGATTGTTATTCAACCTCCCTCCAAAATATTTTGATTTTGCAATATTTCGCTTAAAGCTTCTTTCATTCTTTCAGAAAACACATTCTGAACAGCCCAGCAGAAGTAGCTCTGCACAAGAAAATGAACATGTCTCCAAGTTAAATGCAGTGAAATAAATTATGCCATTTCAAAAATATTTAGCTCCTTATTTAGAGGAACACACTTTAACCGTTCTAAACTTGTAAATGTCACGGATAGCCATTAGCCACACACCAGCCTTAGCAACTGTAAACCAGTGCTCCAGTTCACTTACTTTACATTTAAATGGGTTTCTATGGATATGATGTTTTCCACTTAAAATACCAGTACTCCATCCTCTTCCTCACGGTACAGTAAGAGGATCCCAGTTCTAGAGGAGCTAACATGGCTCGCAAGCTATCAC
The DNA here is from genome assembly GCA_030264315.1 of Sardinella tawilis. Classification (NCBI taxonomy): domain Eukaryota; kingdom Metazoa; phylum Chordata; class Actinopteri; order Clupeiformes; family Clupeidae; genus Sardinella; species Sardinella tawilis. Next base: position 9,426,534 of record JASCQY010000118.1, read on the forward strand.
TTTAGAAAGAGGCCACTCTAAGTTTAGACCACAGGGATGAACCAAAACCATGAAATTTAGTAATTAGTAAGTTTGAGGAGCCTGTTCTCTTGGGCCTTACTGTTACTGACTACGGGTTTTGTCTGAAGGATGAGACATTTGTGTCATATTGCATTGAATTCACCCATAAATACAGTTGAGCTGCTTGAATTGTGCTGGTTTGATGTATTTATTGAAAGAACACTTTAAAGAAAGTGATTTTATTTATTTATTTACATTTTTAGAGGACAAGAGCAAAGGAGTCTCTATTCTCTTCTTCTGTTCCTTTCTTTTGTTTTCTTTTAGGGTTGTTAAGGTTGTTCCCCATTACACATGCTTTCCATGTGTGTAAGTGTTGAAAATGAGACTCTGATTTGCAACTTAATGCAAGTGCTTTCAGCACAGGCCAGGAGGACTAGCGTTCAGGGCAATACTGCCCCCTACAGTTCACGCTGCATAAGTGCAGGACACAAGAGCACAGCAGCAAGGCTGGGAATTGCGTAGACTGCTCCATAGACACAGGCTATAGAGGTAGTAAACTAGACCAGAGAAAATAGGCTATTGATCTTATATTAGATAGTGATTATTAAATATTGATGGTAGCAAGAGAGGTTGAAGTGAAGTTTTATTTGCGCCCACTGATACCAGTAACACCAATGGTTTGTGGGAGCTCTGATGTAGTTAGGCTGTAGCATGTTATATTTGACTGTCTCAGCTGTTGTCATGCCAAGTGAATTCTATGCATCTCACACAATTGTAGATTACTATACCGCACCCACTGATAGACATCATGCTTGTTGGGTTTGTGTCGTATGAGGGGACATGGACTGGAGGTGCTTGAAAGTCTCTTTTCTAGCCTTCCATTTCAGGTCACCTTCACATTTGAAACTTTCGCTAGCCTGACTAACACCAGTCTAAATCTCAAGTGATGAGTATACTTGGACTCAAGTTCCATGTTTTTTTTTATGTTATTCCTCCTAGCTGGGGTCTCAAATATCGTATGCAAGAGGATCAGAGTGAACTCTTATCTAATGGTGTGTGTGAAGAAAAATAAAGTTAAGACTCGCAGACGCAATCTTTCATAACACGTCAGACTTTAATTCCACGGGTTAAGATCCACTTTGTAAATACAGTGTGCTAAACAGCGGAGAAGAACTCAACAGGCAGCAGGCGGGTCTTTGGTTTGCAGCTGTGCTGTTATTGGCCTGCCCAGAGGAAGGGCTGACAGACGCTTCCAGTCACACCCCCAGAGGATGATGGGAAGGGCGTGGAGGGGGGTCTTCTCCATCTAACGACGAGAGCGGTCCTCCACCTCTCTGCTTGGTTCAGCGTGATTCCGTAGTCTAGGCACAGGGCTCTTGGCCACCCAAGGTTCCTCTTGAGGTGTAGTCTAAGGTCTACTAGAAGGTTCTGCACTTTGTTCAAGTTCACAGGGAGACCTTTATCAGGGATCCACCCAAGCTCTGGGATCACAGACATGCAGTACTAGGGGCCAGTCTGTCCCTTGCCTCCTCTGGGAGACACAAATAGTACTAGAGGCCAGGCACTGCCCTGCCTACCCAGAGACCTGCAGTATTAAGGGCCAGTCACCAGGGGGCCAGGAGTGTCGGCTGCTCTCTCCCTTGCCTGCTCTGAGACACACACGCAGTACTAGGGGCCAGTCACTAGGGGCCAGTTTCTGCCCTGCTTCTGGTGTGAAACACGCAGTACTTGGGGCCAGCCACTAGGGGCCAGTGTCTGCCCTGCCTCCCCTAAAGTATTTCTTGTACAAACTTACAATTCTGACTTAAGAAAAACACATTTAATTTGAGGCCAGCGGTCTGCAATGAGGTAGCATTGTCAAGTTTGAGGTTTGTTCCATTTCAACATGAGGTTTCAAAGTTGTTTTTTTTTTCTTTGCAATATATCTGTAAAATATCCATCTGAACTTCCTGAGACAAACTTTCCAATATGGAAAGCAAAATGAGGTCTGAAGTTTGACAACACAGTTTTACAAAAAGAAAGAAAACATAACGTGCTACTTTCTGCTCAGTATTAAAATAATAATAATAATATAATTATAATGCTGTTCAAAGTGTGATTTCATTTCGAGACCCTCTCTCTTCACACCAAGGACAAGTTTAGTGATGTCAGCAGCTTGTGAATGATAGTCTCTCGCCTTCTCTATGACCAACCCAATGAAAAGCAAGGAGCACTTGAACAGGCGTGTCTCAAGCATAACGGCTACAAAAATATCATCAGGTCAACTAAAGAGACAACCAATCAGGTCCTATTAACAATCACATGGACCAATCAATTGCCTTGAGAAAATAAAGTCTAAATACTGGTAAAATAAAATACAAAACTGCTTATGCAGAACTCAACATCATAGTTGTGGGTTTCGTCAAGCTAGAAAGATCAAGCAAATTAAAGAGGAAAGAAAGAAAGAGGAAGAGAGAAAAGAAAAAGGGAGATGCCACACGGGATTATGATTTTCACGCACTGATGCGCCACCCTCCTGAAGTCAGAGTTCATTGATTGTAACATGCAGCTGCAGTGGATTATGGAAACCTAACGGAACGCAACCTAACGGAACGGCAGGTGAGGTGAAGAGGGGTCCGAGGAGGTAATGAGTTCTCCTACAGTTCCGATGCAGCTCCTGAGAAAACAACCTGAGTAGAGGGCAGACACTCCATGAGGTAAAGAGTGTGTGTTTGTGTGTGTGTGTGTGTGTACGTGCACTTCTTGAGGTAGGTAGGTAGGTGTGTGTGTGTGTGTGTGTGTGGACTCCTGCAGGTAAAGAGCGTGTTTGAGCGTGCACACACCCCAAGGTGAGAAGTGTGTTTATCTGTATGTGAAACACCATCTGCATGAGTTTGGCAGAGTGTTTAAATCATGTGTGATTGCATTACTTAACTGTACAAAAGTGTGTATGTGCTTGTGTGTGTGTGTGTGTGTCACTGCATGATACTCCTTCTGTTATGTGTGTGTGGTGATAGCCACACATAAACGAGGTAACACATTCTTACAGTTTGAGGGCTAAAAAGCTGAGGTAATAATGGTGTTTCAGTTTGTTTTCCATTTTAAAAAGTTCAGTACATTCACTTTGAGACACATTCCTGAGACATGGTGTGTGTTGGTGTGTGTGTGTGTGTGTGTGTGTGTGTGTGAAAAAGGGTGTGTGGTTGCTGAGACAGGACAAAGATTCCCATCTAGACTAGTTGGCTTGGGGACAAACTGGGGGGGGGGTGCTCATGATCAGGCAGGGTGTGGGTGTGTTTGAGTATTGGCGGGGAGGTGCCGTTGAAGGTGTGTGTGTGTGTGTGTGTGTGTACACAGTATGTGCGGGAGGAAATTATGGGGAGGTGCAGTCGAAGGTGTAGGTGTGTGTGTGTACAGTATGTGTGGGAGGACATTATGGGGAGGTGCAGTCAAAGGTGTAGGTGTGTGTATGTGCGTGTGTGTGTGTGTGTTGGGGGATGGGGGCACACTATGGGGAGGTGCAGCCAGAGGGGTCAGCAGAGCCGGGGCCCTTGGAGGAGGAGGAGGACACGCTGGGGCTGTGACTCCCACTCTGGCCAGTAGGGGTCACTGTGGAGGAGGAGGGCACCAACCCCGAGGCCTTCTGAGCATACAGCGTCCCTGCAGGGGTGAGAGGAGGGGGGAGAAGTTAAAGCACACACGCACGTACGCACGCACACACACACGCACACACACACACAGAGCGACAAGCTCAAAGAGGATGGGACACACACCTGTGTAGAGAGTTCCATTAACCTCCACAGACACGGTGATGCTGGTGGATCCATTGGTGGAGATGCTGAGAGACATGTCCTGCTTCTCCTTCTCGGGCTTCTCCGGCTTCTCCTGCCTTTCTGGCTTCTCCTCTGCTGACAGACAACACAACACCTTCAGCTGGACCACATCACCACAGCACAGTAGCCTCGATGAGCTACTACTAGCGTCGCTCAGAACACAACCAACTAGATCAGCTACTTTTGCATCCTTCAGCTATAACCATTGACCACCCTATAGCTACGATAGATTAGCATTGTGGAGCTACAATGTCATGCGTGTGTGTGTGTTTGTACACGCACGTGTGTGTGCATGTGTGCGTGTGTGTGTCCATACCTCGTGGGGTGCCCAAGCGCAGTCCTGTGGGGTTGACCTGTGAGGCCATGGCCAGTAGGTTGTGCTGGAAGGCCTGCTGCAGGAGTCTGTGCTGCTCCTCGGCCAGCCGGGCCATGCTGCGCTCCTGGCCCTCCAGCGCGCCCGCGCCCATGCCCGTCTCCAGACGCTCCCGCAGCTGCTCCAGCGTAGCCGCGCGCGCCAACTGCTGCTGGTGGCCCAGAGCCAACGCCAGTCGCCCTGGCAACATGGACGCCGGACCATCCTCAGGCACTGGGGGTGGGAGGTGGGGGGGGGGGGTTAGGGGTTTTTGGTGGAAAACCTTTGGTGGAAGACTTTCTAAAGCCACAGACAAGCCTTAACTCTTAAGTCAATGCTGAATCAGAAGAACAGGAGGAGGCCGATAGTCCTCCAGGCCAGGCCATGACAGCAGGGGGCAGCAGAGGCCACATGGGAGCTACTGTATATGTGGGAACATGAAGTACTGCACACAAGTGGCCATTACAAGGTGGATCCATTTCATAAACCAGTGCTGAAAGAATCCGCATACACACTATATATATGTGATAATGTGACGGAATTACAGGAGAAATCTGATGTAAAACAAACAATAGCCTCGCTGTTCAGGATCACCGAGGGCTGTAGGCAGGAAAAAGAATCAGAAAATTGACACTACATAGACCAGGGGTTCGCAAAGTTTTGATAGCTGAGGGCCAATTTAGCGACCCAACATCGAGGGCCACCAAAGGAGTGGAAAAATAAATTTGTAATCATTTTAATGACCAGATTGCATCTCTACAGTTTACATTATTGCAATAAACACATTTTAATTTTACAATTGAGGCTAAACCTGACTAATCTTGAGAAAAACTGCAGTTTCACAGATTTTACATGTTATTAGATGTTACTGAAGGCCGCCAGAAAGGTTTTCGCGGGCCGTCATTGAAACGAAGATAGTTGACACCATATGACAGTGTAACGTTAGTGTAGCAGTGACAGGCTTGAAGTCATGAGCAGCTAGC
>JASCQY010000118.1:9454757-9459936 GCA_030264315.1 Sardinella tawilis
GTGTGTCCTGTAGCTGTGTGTGTCTGTGTGTGTCCCATAGAGTGACTAATTCAGTGTGACTAAATTCCCTGTATGTGTGTGCTTCCTGTAGCTTGTGTGGTTAGAGCGACTGTGTGTGTCCTGTAAAGTGACTGGGAGTGTGTCCTGTAGCATGACTATGTGTCTGAGTGGCTGTGTATGCTTAGTGTTAATGTGTGTGTGTTTTCTGTAAAGTGGCTGTGAGTGTGTTTATGTGTTTAGCATGACTATTGGTGTTTCATGTAGTGTGACTGTGTGCGTGTGTTAAGGGTAATTGTGTTTGTGTTTAGCCTGACTGTGTGTGTCTTTCTTGTAGTGTGACTGTGTGTGTGTGTGTGTGTGTTTAGCATGACCCTGTGTGTCTCCTGTAGTGTCACTGTATGTGTGAGTACGTGTGTGTGTGTGTTTAGCGTGACTGTGTGCGTGTGTTTCCTGTAGAGTGGCTGGCATCACCTGTGTTCCAATGCATGGATAGCAGCTGCATGTTTGATGCTAGGGAACTGTAACCATGATACCGAACAATGGAGAAACATAGTTCAAAGCACATCCCCCATGTCCTCACAAATTTGAGGGCAGTTTGGGGTGCGGTGCTCCTCCCCCTGGTGTCCCGGGTGCTGAGCCGTCCCGAGGGGGTGGAGCGGGTGTGGGTGACCCCCCCAGCGAGAGTCTGGGGCTGAGGGAGGCTGAGGAGGTCTGTCTAGAGAGGCCCGTGGGGCCCGGGAGGGCGCAGAGGGGTTTGCTACCGGGAGTGGGACAGGGGGAGCCGCGTGGCGAGAAGCACGTCTTTAGCTCCACGCTTGGCGAGCGCGTCTCTGGTGTCACCGTCACCGCCACCCCTGTCCCCTCCTTGAGCCGCGGCGGCGTGTGTGAAGCCGAAGCGGTGATGGTGCTCACGTCCTGCAGCGAAAGATCCACCACGCACTCGGCAGCGCCCCTCCTGGGGCTCGGGGTCTGGGGGGGGCAGAGGGCGTGCAGAGTGACCAGAGACCCTGAGGAGCCCAACGCCCCAGGCGTCTGGCTGGGGCTGAGGCCAGGGCTGTGCGGCCAGCGTTTGTCCAGCAAGGGGCTCTGCAGCAGGGGGCTGCGTGCAGCAGGCGACGTGTCCGAGCTAGGCGAGGCGGTCCGGGAGCCGTACTGCGCCAGTGAGGCCAATGCAGATGACTCGGGCGTCAGCATGGGTGTTACCACCACCTGCTGGCCTGCCTGCCGCGGGGGCGTGCGTGGGGGCGTGCTTATGCGCGCCGGGGGTGACAGGGATGCCGTCGGCTGATCCAGGAGCTGTTTGGAGACGGCGGGGGACCCAGTGGCCGAGTAGAGGGCAAAGGGCTGGTTGCTGGCGGTCCTGCCCAGCCGGATGCCCTCCTGACTGGGCTTTGCTAGGGCAGGGACTGGGGCTGGGGCTGGGGCTGGGGCTGGGGCTGGGGCTGGGGCTGGGACTGGGGCTGGTTTGGCCTGGGCAGCGTGGAGCTGGCTCAGGATAGGGTTGATGGAGCTGGCCACAAGCGGCGCCAGGCTGGAACCTGCAGCAGCAGCAAACTGGGTCCTGCCTGAGGCTGTTCTCACTGGCGCTCCCTGGGGGAAGAAGCCTGGAAGTGGTGCACTGGCGTAGGGCTCCTGAGAGAGGGGGAGGGGCATGGCCGCCAGGGAGAGGGGGGAGGGTGCAGGGTGCAGCTGGGCAGAGCTGGAGCAGGTGGACACGCAGGCAGTGGGCAGCTGTCTCTGGGGGAAGGACGCGCTAGCTCCCCCTGGCCGTGGGGAGGGCAAGGTGACTGTGGTGGTGCAGGTGGTGGACGATGTGGTGGTAGGGGGACGGGAGGAGGGGGACTGGGGGATAGAGGTGAGAGATGAGCACGAGGCACGCTTGGCCCTGAGCGAGTCCAAGATGGGCGTTTCCACCCCGGACGAGAACTGAGATGGCGGGGCGGCGGAGGCGGAAGCCATGGGGACGGGCGAGGGTCCAGCCAGTGAAGAGGATGCCCCGAACGGGAACCTACGTATCTGGTCGGGACGCCCCGAACGGGATCCCAGAGGGGCACCAGGAGGGCGGAAGAGTGTGTGGGGGAGGTGTGGGTGGCGCGTCAGGGCGATTGCTACGGAGGTGGTTGCCGCGGCAGCCTGCAGCGGGGCCTGGATGAGGGGGGCCCAGATGACGGGGGTTTGCGAGTCGGGAGAGGGGAGGCCCCCGGCTGAGGCATTGGTGGGGATGAGGTGGGCGCAGTGGGCCATGTCACGGTCGTGCTGCACGATCTGCTGAATGATCTCGTTCTCCTGGTAGTCCAGCACTCCAGAGTTCAGGTCGCGCTGCACTTTGTGCTGGAGGATCGAGTTCCGTTTCCCTGTGGGGAAAAGGCAACACGGATCAGTTAAAACCCCTCATCACCTCAGACACAGCAGCCATGCTAGCAGAGCCTACTGTACATACCGTATAGTACTAGGACTAGAGCACACTGCTAGCATTGCTGCACTAGGACTAGAACACACTGCTAGCATTACTACACTAGGACTAGAACACACTGCTAGCATTACTACACTAGGACTAAAACACACCGCTAGCAGTACAGCATACCGCACTAGGACCAGACCACACTGCTAGGCTAGCAGTACCGCATACCACACTAGCCGGACTAGACCACACTGCTAGCATTACCACATTGCACTAGGACTAGACCACACTAGTAAGACCACACTGCTCGCAGTACTGGAATTCAACAAGTTCAGTTGCATCTAACTGTACAACTTGATTAATCAGTTAAATTCTGGAGTGAATCCTGTTGTCTGAGGCTGCCGAGTGCTGTCGATAGGTATCAGAACAACAGCAGTAGGTACAACATGGACCGAATTCGCTAACTGGCCGCTACCATTAACTGATTAGGGCATATGAAAACGAAACCATAGCGAAAAAGATATGCGAATTCAGTCTACGTTGTACCTACTGCTGCCGTTCTGATACCTAACGACAGGACTCGGCAGCCTCAGACAACAGGGCTTCGGTTTGATTCACTCCAGATAACTCCTTTAAAGAGAGGCTTCACGTGAAACTGTATGGCACCAGAGACAGAGCCAGCTAACTCCCAACAAGTGTTTTTGTATGCGTGTGTGTGTGTTTGTGTATGTGTATGTGTGAAAATTAAAATCTGGTGTGGATCAGCATGCAGCTTGTGTTTCTGTATGCATGTGTGTTTGTGTGTGTGTGAAATAAAATGCTGGTGTAGATCAGCATGCAGCTTGTGTTTCTGTGTGTGTGTGTGTGTGTGTGTGTGTGTGTGTGTGTGTGTGTGTGTGTGTGTGTATGTATGTGTGTGTGTGTGTGTGTGAGTGTGTGCGTGAGAGAGAGAGAGAGAGAGAGAGAGAGAGAGAGAAAATAAAAGGCTGGTGTGGATCAGTCTGCAGCTTGAGCACTGTAGCATAGTGGAAAAATCCAAAAGCAGAACTGAGAAGGAACAGAACGACCAGCAGGTGGCAGTAATTGGCCAAAATGTTGGTGAGCTGCAAGAGAGCGAGTGGCAGGGCTGTAATCCTATTACAAAACAATCCATAGCGCAAGCGGCCCAGACTCCCACAGGCCAATAGGAGTCAGCCTGCCTGCGGAATAAACAGCTGGCCTTTAAATGCTCTGCATTTGGGAGCGCTGCAAATCTCAGGCTTTTACCAGAGAGAGGAGAGTCCTGGGGTGGCATGACAGGCATTGCATACTGCAGAGATACTGGAGTAGAGGAGTGGAGTAGAAGTACAAGTACTACATCAAAAAACTGACTTGAGTAGAAGCTGAAGTGTTCTTTAAACACCATATTTAAGTGGAAGTACTAAAGTATTCAAAATGTTTTGTACTTAAGTATTGTAAGTAGAAGTATTTAAAATTTTACTAGTACTGAAAGTAAACGTAAGAGTACAAGTAAAAGTATCATGCATAAGCCTATACAGTGCTGTGCAGTGCCAAAAAAAAAGCTATACAGTGCTGGGTTAACCCTGTTTGGGTTTGGTATGATGCATTTTTATAAAAGTTACGACTAACTATTCAGCACATGAAAAACGTATTGGAGTAAAAGTATTGAATTCATCAAACATATGGAGTGAAGTAAAAGTGGTAGTAGGAAAAAAAAATAATACTCCAATAAAGTACAGATACTGCATTTTAGTACTTCAGTACAGTACTTACAGTACTGTAAGTAGTTCTACTAAGTTACTATACATCTCTGGCATACTGTACATACACACACACACACACACACACACTACTGGACTGTACTTTTGACTCAACTCACCTTTGATCAGAAACTCGCATCAGTTTGATGCAAGTAAATCTAAATAAATAACAATAATAATTCATTTTTATAATCGTTAATGGTATATTAAAGTAAGTTTTCTATAATATATGCTTTTCAAGATACCCAAGGTCGCTGGTGTGGGGGCGTCAGCACCGAAATGGCTCTGTCCCCAATCTGGTCATGTGAATCTGAGATTCAGCTGCATCATCTGACCTGGCAAACACTTTTAGGTTATACTTTTAGGCTACGGTCCCGCAAATTCTTGCGGGTACAGTTACAGGTACAGAGCTGAATGAAAAACTAAAACAGGTACAACAACCTAGGTAAGTGTGAGATTTTGACATAATTTCCGGCTCTGGAAGTATCTCCTTTAGTGTCAACCGCCTGACGTCAAGCGCACCTGTCTGATGGATGACGTCAAGCTCACCTGTTTGGTGAGAGGGACTTTGACTCACCTATGCGGTCCAGACGGTCGAGGGCAACGGTCTCGAAGGCGCGCCTCATCATGGGGTACTCCTCCAGCACCTCGTTGAAGTGGTCCACTGACAATGAGTAGAGACGGCAGTATGTCTCCGCACGCACGCTCGCCGTACGCCTCCCACGGGTCAGCAGGCAGATCTCTGCAGAAGGGGACACCCAGGTCACACTCAGCACACACACATAAACTTTCAAACGTGCCCACACACACACACACAAACACTCAGCACACACATACACACACACACACACACACACACACACACACACACACACACTCAAACACACACACTCAGCACACTAATATACACTCACACACTCTCTCTCTCTCTCTCACTCACTCACTCTCACTCACTCACTCACTCACTCACTCACTCACTCACTCACTCACTCACTCACTCACTCACTCACTCACTCAC
>JASCQY010000118.1:9475815-9489822 GCA_030264315.1 Sardinella tawilis
ACACACACACACACACACACACACACACACACACACACACACACACACACACACACACACACACACACACATTATTAGGATCACCTCTGACATACACCTAACAGACACAAAACAGTGCCCACAAACACACATGAAGTATATCTGTTTAAATGCTGTGAGTATGTGACTGAATCAGCACACTCTTTCAACACACACTCACACACACTCTTGTACCCCAACAAGAACACACCCCTTCCACATTACTGAAATATGTGGACAGTGCTGGAAGTCTACCTCATAGTGTATCAGGGAAAAAAGTATTAAAATCAAAATCATGTTTTGGATTTACTGTAGACTGTTGTGGTGTCCATGAGAAGAATCCTTTATTTTCATTAAAAAAAATTACATTGCAACATACTGGAAATCACTGCCAATCCAACACACACACACATACATACATACATACACACATACACTGCTAAGTGATCGGCCTATTGCATGTGTGTGGCTTTCCACTCGGTACTTCTGATTACATCCGAATGAAACATTCATGGCAGTTTCATGACTATTTTCAGATGGCACAGCCCCAGGGAGAGCTGAATCTGGAGCTCTTGAGCAGCGAAGAATAATTTAGACGCCTCTGAGACCAGTCCTCTGAAACTGAGACACGAGCACAAGATAGTGGAGCCCAAAGATCAGCCCTGAGACACCTCTACAGCTGAGACAGCATTAGAATTGGCCCTGAGACACCTCTACAGCAGAGATGGATCGGCCCTGAGACAGCTCTAGAGCTGAGACTGCATTAGAATCGGCCCTGAGACACCTCTACAGCAGAGACATAATTAGAATCAGCCCTGGGACACCTCTACAGCAGAGACAGCATTAGAATCAGCCCTGAGACACCTCTACAGCCGAGACATCATTAGAATCAGCCCTGGGACACCTCTACAGCAGAGACATCATTAGAATTAGCCCTGGGACACCTCTACAGCAGAGACAGCATTAGAATCAGCCCTGAGTCAGCTCTAGAGCTGAGACTGCATTAGAATCGGCCCTGTCAGCTCTACAGCAGAGACAGCATTAGAATCAGCCCTGAGACACCTCTACAGCAGAGGCATCATTAGAATCAGCCCTGAGACACCTCTACAGCAGAGGCATCATTAGAATCAGCCCTGAGACACCTCTACAGCAGAGATGGATCGGCCCTGAGTCAGCTCTAGAGCTGAGACTGCATTAGAATCGGCCCTGAGTCAGCTCTACAGCTGAGACAGCATTAGAATCGGCCCTGTCAGCTCTAGAGCTGAGACAGCATCTAATGGAGTGTCATGGAGTTGTGTGCCTGAACAGAAAGGTATCTAATGTTATGCAAACAGTGTGCTGCTCATCAACATCAGAGCAGCTAACACTCTCTGGACCCTGTGATCATGTGTGTGTGTGTGTGTGTGTGTGTGTGTGTGTGTGTGTGTGTGTGTGTGTGTGTGTGTGTGTGTGTGTGTGTGGGCATGTGTGTTCAAGGGGACATGAGGCCAAAGGGAAGGAGGGAGAGAAAGACAGAGATGGAGAGGTACAGTAGTAGTAGTGGGTAGGAATGGAGGGAGAGAAGGGGAGCAGAGAGAGAAAGAGAGAGAGGAAGGGAGAGAGAGCAAGAAAGAGTGGGAGAGAGAAAGGGACATACAGAGAACGCAGACAGAGAAAAAGAGAGAGACAGAGAAAGAGAAAAATAGAGATATAGAATGAGAGAGGGAGAGAAAGAGAAAAAGAGACAGGAAGAGAATGAGAGACAAGAGGGAGAGAGTCAAACAGAAAGCAGGAAAGGCAGACAGGGAGAAAGAGAGATAGATGGGAATAGACAGAAAGAGAGGGAGGGAGAGAAAGAAGAGGGAGGGGAGAATGGGGAGGAAGGGAAAGAGGGAGAGAGGGGGGGAGAGGGAGGGAGGAAGGGAGGGAGAGAGAGAGGGAGCGAGAGGGGAGTGTGTGTGCTGGTGGCAGATTCAGTGCAGGAGGCATAATCCCCCCTCTTCAGACTGAGCTCCATCTGCTCCTCCAGAGCTGCAGGCCTCGCACACACACACACACACACACACAAACACAAACACACACAGATTCAAACACAAAACACACACACACACACACACACACACACATTCAAACACAAAACACACACACACAGACACATAAACACAAAATAACACACACACACACACACACATACACACAAAAACACAAACACACACAGATTCAAACATAAAACACGCACACACACACACATACACACAAACACACACACACAACCACTCATATACACAGACTCAAACACAAGCACACACAGATTCAAACACACACACATAAACACACAAACACACACACACACACACACACAGGCTCAAACACCACCACAAACTCACACAAATGCAAACACACACACACACACACACACACATACACACTGATGGCTGGTCTTTCTGTGCTCCAAAGGCAAAAACTGGATTAATGTGTAGGTGAAGAATCCACAAGTGAGAAGCTAGAAAGGAAGCACATCTAATGACCACAGTGTGTGTGTGTGTGTGTGTTGGGGGGTGGGGGGGTGGGGGGGGGGTTGAATCCATCCTGCAGTCATTTCCTATTTCCGTAGTTAAAACGATAACTGGATGTAATGGCATGAACCACAGGGCCATTAGAGAGGTGTGCAATATAGCTATATAATTCTGTATCATTCATGGCACACAAGTATGTATTATACATGTAGCTGTAATTTACAGCATACAATACCTACCATATATAATTCTATATAATTTATAGCACACAAGTATGTCATCCGAATAGATGCACAATTCTACTGTATATCATTTGGTATGTGATGAAGCTCTCTAATTCTATATTATTTATAGCACACTGGTATGTGATGTAGCTATATTAATTACATTTAATTTATAGCACAGAAGTATGTACAGTAACATAGATATACAATTCCATATCATTTATAGCGCACTGGTATGTGATATAGCTCTGTGAATGGCTTTGGTGAGTGGCTTGTTGCCGGCAGCAGAGAGAATGCAGTGGTGAGTGTGTGTAAGCCCTCTTACCTCTGATCTCGATGGTAGAATTCGCAGGGGGTGCCGAAGAGAAGGTGAACACACACATGTACTCTCCTGCATCCTCAGCTCTGGGCTTGTTCAGTCTACACACAAACACAAATACACACACACACACACACACACACACACCACAAAGAGTAGGTGAACACACACACATGTATGTACTCTCCTGCATCCTCAACTCACACCTCAACTCACAAACATCTAAACACAACACTAGGCTAAATTTCCCATAAAAACCCACACCCACACACAAGGAAATGATAGAAACAGCCTTCATTCACCCAGGAATGAGCCATATAGACACCCTAAGTAACTACGAAGCTGATGAATTAACCTAAAAACGTTGCATAGTATGCGTTTAAGTGATTTAGCTTGTCCGCGTGAGTGTCTGAGTAGCCCTTATGGCTTCAGGGTTTAGTGTTTAATTAGCCTGTCTGAGTTAGCACGTCAGGCTATGTTTAAGTGTGTCTCTGTCAGTTAGCTTTAGTAGCCTAGCTACTGCTCGAAGTGTCTGTGCGCTCTATGGCAATGTGGTTATTCAGCTCAGACTAGTTGGCATTAAGCTGTAGGATTAGCAACACACTGATGTACATGTCTAGCAGGTCCAGTCAACTAAAACCCTATGGGAATTGATGCCCTGTGCACCACAGGAAATGAAGGCCACTTATCTTAATAACTAGAAGTTGTAACTGTAACTGGTGTTTTAGGCAGCAGTCATCTATAATTGTCTACTACCAAACAGTCTTACATTGGTTTGATGAAATAAGACTTGACAGTTAAATCATAGTGTTTTTGGTTAAAGTGTGTGCATGTGAATCCTACAGGACACAACAGTTTTTGGTCACAAATGTGTGTGTGTGTGTGTGTGGCTTATGAACTATGTTTTTATAATAGGTATATGAGAGTAGGTGTGCGTTTTTGTTTGTGTGTGTGCGTGTGTGTGTGTCATACTTGAACTCAGTGGTTTTGGTCTCCTGGCGTGTGTTCTCCAACTCTTCACCATTCTTCATCCAGTAGCTGTCTTGGTGTGTGTTGTGTGTGGACGTCAGGTTGCACTGCAGCGTGATGGGTGGGCTATGAGTTTCCTTCACTAGGGTCAGAGCCTCAGATGCATCGATGGTGGGCTCTGGAACAGTCAGAGGAGAACAGTCAGAGGAGACATACTAGCCAAACGGCTCCCCTCCAGGCATGTGTGTGTGTGTGTGTGGGGGGGGGGATCTGTGTTTGTGTTAAGCACGTGTTTACTAGTGTTTACATGACATTTGTCCAAAATAACTTCTTCTTGGAGGTGATGTGATCCTCCAAACGGTAACATGAAGCCAATTATACACTCTCTCTCAGGGAAAACAAGTAGAGCTACCGTTAACCCATTACAGAGCAACCGCTAAACCATTATAGAGACCTATATGACAGTGAACGATTTCATGGGGGCCACTATTTTCCCTTTATGCAGTGAAGAGGCATGATCTATTGCACTGAAGTCTATGGCAGAACCCCAGAATTTCACAGAATATTTAAAAGTCTTATTTTTCTGAACAATGTTTCTGAACAATAGTTTGACTCTCCATTACGGAGAAAATGAACTTTAATTCAGATGTGTAAGAGCTTTTTCAGTGCACAGTGCTACCTACTAGGCTTCTAGCCAGACAAGTTGCATACATTGGTCAGTGTATTTGTTGCGAGCTTGAGTGGTTTGTGAGTTATACATGTATGCTGCTCAGTGTGTTTGTGTGTTTGTTTGAGTGTGGTTTTTTGTGAGTGTGAATTTTATACGCTATGATGTCCTTGTCTGGTAACACCGTACAGCAGGCACACAACCTGTGCTCTCAAGGCAAACAATTATACAGTAACTAAGGTCAAAGGTCACTGGAGCGTTTGCACCCTCACAGGATCCACCAGGGTTAGGTAGCTATGACCAGTCCTTTTAAGGCAAGTCCCTCCAATCAGCGGCCATATTGGTAACGCTTATGTGCCCAATAGCTGCCCAAGACCTAAATGAATGGCGAGATATTATATCTCCATATTCACTTAAAAACTGTATTGTGTGAATCCCTGTTTAAATCTGATTTGAAAAATGCAAATATCATCAAGGAAATTGCCCAAATAACGCTTTAAAACACATTATCCCAAATGTGAATTTGCACATTGCACCTGCACAAACATTCGCCACGTGGTTATGACGGAAAATAAACAAAAGGTAACCATCAATCACGCTGCTTTGAACAATGTGATTGGACACTTTCACTATGGCGCACAACTTCCAGTTTATTCAATTCAGCCATCTTGGCATAACAAAATGTCTCAGCGGTTGTTTGAATTGGTTGTGCCATTGAATTTGGAAGAGCTATACTGTACTTTGACGTTTCCTTGTTGAGCAGAAAAAGGTACCCAAGTCTGTGTTGTCAATGTTGTTCTGATAGCACTAGACAACCATTGATTCCACCTCTAGGATTGAGCCTGGTCTATTAGCCGTGCCCAGACTACACGTTTTGATGTTATAGAAAAGAGATACTTTATTAATCCTTAATTTCCTTTGGGATTAATAAAGTATGTCTATCTATCTGTCTATTCGTAGGATGCTTACAGAGCTTGCCAGGCAAGATGGTCTCGACCTGCTCCCATTGCAATGCCCATTCCTCTGGGTTGCGGACACCAAGCTCACTTTTCCACCAAGGCAGTTCCAGTGCTGGTTCGGTGCCAGTGCCAAATTTCGAACCAGTTCTTTGTTTTTCCACACAAATAAACCTGGCTCTGGCCCTAGAAAACAGGTTCCAACTCGGCACAAACTAAAAGTTAGTCCAGAAACAAGAACCAGCAACCTCAGGCGCTGGCTCCTAGCTTAGCTTGTTAACATTTTGAGTGTAGAAAGTTTGCGTATAGACACCTTCCAAATCACAGCACACATATTCTTAGGTACAACAAGATTTTTAGATTGTACAAGTTCTAGAAGTTCTCGCTAACTTTGTAAAAATAATTGAAGGAAAAGGTCAAACTAAATGTATTTTAACCAACTATGGAGCTCGATCCACTGTTAGTATTACACTTTTTCGGCGACGATTGATTAACAGTAGTCCATTGTGACATTGCAAGGACAACAGAGTAACTGGTCACTCACTGCATGGGCGTGACATCTGCTTAAGTACGGTAATTACGTCACATCTGCGTAAGTGCTATTATTACGTCACATCTACATTAAGCATTCTCCAGGTGGATCAATGACATGTCAATGAATAAGATGGCCAATTTATAATATTGTCCATTTTAGGAAACTGCTTAGCCATATAGACTAGTCTAGGCCTATTTCATCATCTTGATATCCACCTACAGTGTATGAATTGTTTTCTGTGGAATGCTTTTCATAAGATGCATTAAGGAAAACAGCTGATTTAAGAAAAAAATGTTAACACTGTCTATAAACCCAGTATTCATAACATTATACAGTAAGACATTATAATGCTATCATGTAAGGCTTTCCAACTTCAAGTGCCACAAGCCTCATAAATGTGTTTGGCCTTTAGATACCAGGGAAACATACCACTTTACTTATTGTCTGTAATGGTGCCTTATTGATTTTCATGAGTAATTATGTTGATCCCACTTAACTTAAAAGTATGCAACACTTAGAGTATGCAACTTTACTTAGAGTACACACTGAGATTACACTTCTTCCTCCTCCTTTCTATCTCTGTGACTTTCATGCACCTGAGCTGGTTGTGGGTAGGAGTGTGTGTGTGTGTGGGGGGGGGGGCATGATGGGTGTGGTGCTGATGTAGTTCCACGCAGTTCATAAACATCCATTACCACATTGAGCAATAGTAACCATTGGAGTGTGTGTGCCTGTATGGTTCTCCACAGCTACAGCACTATGCAGAGTTGGCGCTCTAAGGGCAGTAGGAGGGTCCTGAGGGTTCTAAGGGCTGTAAGAGGGGTAGTGGAGGTGTGGGGGCGGAGCTACAGCACAAGGTGCTAAGAGAGGCGGGGTTTATCTGCAGGACAGGGTGGAGTCTGCTCCAGGGTCAGACTAAAGGACTGTGCATGGAGCTACAGGGAGGGGTGGGGTTAATCAGGAGGATCAAGGTGGAGCCTAGCATCTAATCTCTCTGCTGAACACTAGGAGGGGTCCTGCCCCCAGACTCACTCTGCAGAACCGTGACCGTGGCCTGAGCTCGGATCCAGGTAGTGGAGGGGTTCTGTCGCAGGTCATTGCGACGCGGGTCGTTACTAGCACGGCACTCGTACGTCCCTGAGTCGTCGAGGCTGACGCGGGTGACAGCGAGCACGCTGACTGCGTTGATGCCGTACGCTGTGTTGATGGAGACACGCCGCTTCCGCGCTCCGTCCCAGAGCTGCCGGAAGGAGTCGGCCCGGTTGACCTCAGCGTACCACCACTGGATCTCTGGGGTGGGGCTGCCCACTACGTCACAGTAAAGTTCAAACGTGTCCCCTGTCAGTTTGGTCTCCGACAAGGGCGATTTCACAAAACCCGCTGCACCCGCACGAGGAGGAGGGGCAGGAAGGCAGCACAATGCCAGCATGCAGGGGCAAGAGAGGGGGGCAAGAGAAAAACGAAAGAAGGAAAAGAAAACAAGAGAAAAGGGTGGGTGGGAAACAGAAGAAAAGATGAACATAAAATGTACAAAATCAACCATAAGGACAGTGAGCATGCAATCGCGCAGGCAGAAGTAAAACAGAGAATGGGAAAGAAAATGTAAAGAAGTAAACAGTCCCTTCCAAGATATTCATGAGGACATGCTCCTATGGTCTAGAGGAAACAGAATGATAAACAAAAGCATATTAAAGGCTTGATAAATGATAAATAACTTGATAAATAAAATAATAAACATAACACTTAATAAATAAATAAAAGAGATGGACGGTGAGAGAAGTGGACACATATTGGGGGTGCAACTCATTATTTTTACCTACTAGGCTTTTGTCGATAAATAGGTTCCCATAGGCTTGCTTTGTGCACATGACAAAAACACATTTTCTTTTCAAAATGGCACTTATCTGATTAATGGATTCCTAGTGTGGTTGTTGATTGCTAAAGGCGCAACCACTTCCTGACACAGCAACTCCTAGATTCTGTCTCAATAAGTAGTACTACGCAAGCCACAAACCACGCTGCATTAGGGTTACTTACACGCACACACACATGCACACATGGACACACACACACACACGCAGTCACACATATACATACGTATGCACACACACACACACACACACACATATGCAAATACAGTACACATACACACACACATACAGTATATATACAGTATATATATATATATACACTGTATATACAGTATATATACAATACACTGTATGCACATACAGTACACAAACACACACTCGCTCACACAGTATCAAACACTCCACAGCATTTCTTATGGTCGTAAAGCAGTAGTCTGCATGTCGCCAAGGTCAGTGCATGAAAAGCAAGTTTCTCCATAGCAACCATTTTACCATCATGCATCAACAGCTGCAACTAGAAGCACAAGCTGCAGACCTACTTCATTTCAGACAAGGAATAGACCTGTTTCAGACCAGCAACAGACCTCTTTCAGACTAGGATAAACCTGCGTCAGACCAGGAATAGGCCTGTGTCAGACCAGGACTACACCTGTTTCAGACCAGGAGTATACCTGGTTCAGACCGGGAGTAGACGTGTTTCAGACCAGGAGTAGACTTACAGTAGCCTACAAGATTTCAGACCAGGAGTGGACCT
This sequence comes from Sardinella tawilis, assembly GCA_030264315.1. Classification (NCBI taxonomy): domain Eukaryota; kingdom Metazoa; phylum Chordata; class Actinopteri; order Clupeiformes; family Clupeidae; genus Sardinella; species Sardinella tawilis. Next base: position 9,484,624 of record JASCQY010000118.1, read on the forward strand.
ACTGTATCTCAGACTAACAACACCACCAGACCTACACTGTACTGCATCTCAGAACAGCAGTGGGTCTGACTGTTTAGTATACACAAGCATGCGCACACACACACACACACACACACACACACACAGCACACACACACAGCCAGAGAGGCATAGTGGTAGACACATTTCGTTACCATAGAAGCATACTGGCAACCAAGCAGATGCTCACACAGCGCTGTAAGGGAAGCAAAACTTATGATCCCACCCCCCACCCCCACACACCCCCCTCACACACACACACACAGATAGAGTTTCAGACACAGGTCTACAGTTCAGCACAGGGACTATATGTCTAGAACATGTCTCTATGTCTATAACATACTTCAAAATGTTTTGGGAGTGATACATACACTGGCACGGTATGGGAGAGGAATACGCTAACACACTACTAGTGGGGCCTGATACACAAGCAAGGAGGTCTCCCACACTCATACACACAGACACACTTAAGGAGGTCCTCAACACTGATGCACACTGGCATGCTAAGAGAAAAACCCTGGCACCATTAAACAGGTCTTTAAAACCGACAGACATGAGAGATCATGACAAGAAGCTGCAGATCGATGAAATCCAACCCAAACAAAGGAACCCAACTCTCTTCCACCACTACGAACACAGCTAAACATGATAGGGCTTTCATATGTTAAACATGATAGGATTCTCATGCTAAACAAATTAGGATTCTCCCATGCTAATAGGATTCTCATATGGTAAACATTTTAGGATTCCCATATGGTAAACATGATAGGATATGCTAAACATTACAGGATTCTCATACATTAAACATGACAAGATTCTCTTATGCACTGGATTAGCTGAGCAAGGAAGCAGGAGAAGATAGTCACTTGCTTCCACTCTCTCTTCATCTGCTCTCTCTGAGTGTATGCAATGACTTGATTAGCTCCACTTCCCCTTTATACATGTTCCCTGGCTCGCTACAGTCCCCTATTATACATGTTCCCTGGCCAAACGACAGGGTCTCTGGCTGAAATCAACATTCTGATTCATCACAGTCATGCTTCCGTGTCAGTGACTTGTATAAAAGCCATTCATTCCTTCACATGAAAATAATTCATTCGTCTGTAGATTTGCTTTAAAGTGATTCATCCCTGTCAGTAGATTTGCTTTAAAATGATTCATCCCTGTCTGTGGATTTGCTTTAAAATGATTCATCCCTGTCAGTAGATTTGCTTTAAACTGATTCATCCCTGTCTGTAGATTTGCATTTAAGTCATTCATCTCTTCGGTAGATCTGCATGTCAGCCCTGTCACCTGATTGATGCATAGATCCATAGGTGTCATTTTCCCTCATCTGCTCTCTTTACATCAGTGCTGTTCCTCTGAAACCACCTTCTGGCACAATGGTGTGTGTGTGTGTGTGTGTGTTCTTCTGAAAGCACCTCTTGGCCAATGGCTGTGTCAGAGTTAGTCAAAAGTGGACCACGGCACATTTAATATTTTATGAGAAACGAGATCTTTGCCAATTGTCACAACAAACAACACAGCCTTCGGCGTGTGTGTGTGTGCATGTGTGTATGAGGTATTTCTTCTTTTCTCCCTGCCATTTACCACCTTGTGTCCATGTGTCTGAAACCCTTGAAGAGAATGAAGGATTCTCTCACTTTTCCCATGGTAGAGATGTGAGGGTGTGCAAAGCCCAGCCAGTGGGATCTCACTGGGGCTGCTCCATCAGCATCCGTCAAGCTCACGTCTTTACCAGCAGTTCCGTCAGACTCCTGTCGCCATCAGACTCCTGTCTCTGGAACAAGTGGTCCCATTAGACACATGTCTCTGTCAGACTGCTGTGTCTGGGACCAGCGGTTCTGTCAGGCTACTGGCTCTGGGACCAGCAGTTCCGTCAGGGTACTGGCTCTGGGACTAGCGGCTCTGTCAGACTCCTGTCTCTGGGACAAGTGGTTCCATCAGGCTCATGTCTCTGGGACAACCAGTTCTGTCAGGCTACTGTCTCCGTCAGACTCCTGTCTCTGGGACCAGCGGTTCTGTCAGGCTCATGTCTCTGGGACAAGCAGTTCCGTGTTACACTGGTGCTGCGTCTAACACATAACCTGGACACTGGCACCACATCTTAGACACAGCCTAGAACTCTACCAACACTTATACCAGCACAAACTGGTTCAGTAAAATCATTTTATTTGTAAGGCATGCATAACCAGCAGGACAGATCACAAACATGCGCACACACACGCACGCATGCACACACACACACACACACACACACACACCTGTCCTCAGTTAGCCCCACTGGGACAAGGCACTTCCGAACAGCCCTCGGCACCTGCACATCAGTGTGCTTTGAAAAGGCCTTACAAAGCTGTCCTCCATGCTGTGTGTGTGTTGCCACAGGGGCACTTATAGAGAAAGGGCCCAGGCTCCATGCATGAGTGATCATGAATGTTTGTGGAAATGTGTGTGTGTGTGTGTGTGTGTGTGTGTGTATGTGTGTGTTTGTGTGTGTGCTGGACAGCACTGCCTGGCCAGACATTTGCCTGTCTGTGATTGGACTCACCGAAGAGATTGTATACAGTGGACATACCCACATAAACATTGAACATGGACAGCTCAGCTGCTAGTGCTACTAGCAATGCTCCCTCTCTGTTAATCCAGAGCTCAATGGAGTAGGTGGGATGAGAGGAAGTAAAGGCGTGCCTGTCAACTGCCCACAGCTGACCCCTCAGCATGGAGACACAGCAACTTACCCCCCCCCCCCCCCCATAGTTTCTGGGGTAGCATAGAGCATACCGCATTCGCGCTAGCCTGCTATAATTTAGATTGAGTGAATTCATTAAGACTCTTTTGAGAGCTCAGTGTCATGAAGCACTGCGGCGCTTCTGCTGTTAAGACTTTAACGGGTCCACTCACACGGGAGGACATTAACGACAAGCAGCCCGCTGCTGCATCGGCGCTATTAATAGAAGCATGCAGTAGAGCGAAGTGGTGCTATTTACGGCTCTGCAGAGACTGGTATTCAGACCAGCGTCTCGATTAGACTCCACAATCATCTTTTCCCACTATTATCACTCACAGGTGGTGAAAGAGAGGAGAGCACAGGATAGCCTGCTGCTTGGACCGACGTTGGTAATTGTACAGTAGCGGTATATAAATAAATAAATAAATAAATGGATGAATAACAGCACGCACCAAATAAGGTGCGAATCTTCAGTCATCGGTGCTTTCGAGAAATAACGGTGATCTGTGATAATTGGGACCTGTATTTCCATTTGTTAATTTGCAACAACTATTCAGTGTCTCCACACTAACTGACGTAACCTTCACCTGCGGAACCTGCTGGTCAAGACTGTCCTTGTCAACCGATGAGCGATTCCCACATCCACTCGGCTCTCTCATCAATCACTTTACACAGATCGAACCAGCATGCGCGCTTTACGACAGAAAATACATTTGGCAATTGAACACACAAATGCACTAGAATATCTGACTAGCTTGATTACGTTGTATTTGGGACTTATATTTTAGTCGACATTCCACCGCCTATATAAGCTAATTCAACTCCGTTACCCTGTGTTGGCAGGGAAATATCAGGTTTGTTATTCTTATTATTATGAAATCGGCTATTTACGATGAACTAGATTACGCCAACGCCACTGAATGACAGCGTCCCGGTGTCATTTCCAACCATCAACCTGAAGGAATCCGTTTTTTCTCTCCCTTCAAACTCATACATTACGAGGACGAGACTCAATTCAATGTATATTTCCTCCGACAAAAAATGAATAAGTTTCTTACCGTTCTGAGCTGACACCAAATGAAGCATCAAAGCTCCAAAAATAATCGCCACCGGCTTTCCTTGACAGGACACCATTCTCGCGATCTGTGGCGAGCAGGTATCTGGTAATGTGGGATGTTTGAGAGATCAGTGGTTTATATGACAGCACAACGTAGGCAACAATACTAAAAAAATGTTATAGCGCTTCAAAAACCACAAACACAATTACGCACGAATACGTCGCTTTGCAAAATGTAGGCGGTCGATGCCACCTGGGCAAATTCTGAACTGTTGCCCGGTATATCGCAGCGAAGGACTTACTTGAAGGAGCTACCTCTTTGCATTGCTCAGAAAATCCCGCGAGATTACATCCTCTTGCAAGTAAAGGTTTGCGAGACTTGAGCTGCCTTCTCCTCCGTGATGGACGCGCAGTCAATGTAAACCTACCGTATGTTAAATCCGGTGAGATGCATAAATTATTTAATAATTTTATTAAACAGCATTTGACAATGGAGCCAGGTTGGAGTCAAGGAGGCTTGCCTTTTAATAAACAAAGTGCAAAGTGAAGTCATTGCCCAGAAAAACACAAGGCCTGTAGGCCTATTTTTAATCTTGGCTAATCAACTTCACGAAGCCACGCTTCAAAACAAGCAAGGAAGAATGACAAGAAACCTTAGGCAATGTCATGATTGGAAAATCCATACTGACACCGACACAGTTGTCAGAGAGACTTACAGATCAGGCTGCTAGCCGCAAGCCACCTGCCTAAGCCTTCACCATCAATGGCTCAAACTGAGTTCCTTCCCTTAATCCAATTTGACCCAGTGCTCTGTTCACCAGTCTGCATGACCAAACGATCCTCTACGTTAAACAATTAGGCCTACCAAGACAAACAACGTTTTTTTAAATGAGAGAAGACCCTGAGCAGAGAGAGAGTGAAAAAAACTTAGTCAAACCATGTTAAACCACAATGGACATGTCAAGGCGTAACAGAAAATTGAGCTTTTTAAAATACCCTTGAAATGGATAAAATAGCTGTTTTATGTATTTATTTATTCATTCATTCATTCATTCATTTGTATTTATTTATGACGGTTGGAACACAGCACCTGTCTGCAGGAGAGGGCCAGGTACTGCAAGCAAACTAGCGGCACAAGCCTGCCCTCTGCTGACTAGACTGATAAATTGCAAAAGCCAATACTTCAAACAGGTAACCTACCTTTGCACTCTTTATTTTGATTTCACATGCAAATGATTGACCACAGATTTATTCCTTTATTTCTGCATTCTGCTCACACAAAATAATGACTCCCTGAATGTAGGGACTAGGGTGTCACCTCAAGTCAAGTCAAGTCAAGTCAGTTTTATTTGTCAATTCTTTCACATGTACTGGACATACAAAGGAATCGAAATTG
>JASCQY010000118.1:9516809-9534411 GCA_030264315.1 Sardinella tawilis
TGTGTGTGTGTGTGTGTGTGTGTGTGTGTGTGTGTGTGTGTGTGTGTGCGTGTGTGTGTGCGTGTGTGTGTGTGTGTCCTTGACTTCTTAAAGTCTTCTGCCAGTGGTTCCTGTCAGTCTGTCTGTCTGCAGTCTTGTTCCATTGGATCTGATCTGGTGCAGCGCTGTCAGGCCTCGACCTCGTCTTAGAGGAGAGGGAACGTCCAATCACAGCAGGCCTGTCAGGATTGAGAGCACAGATCAAAAGTGAACGTCCAATCAGCATAGAGCTGTCAGGTCCTTCTCATCCTCGCTGTGTTTCACTCCCCAAACTCCATAACTCTCTGAGCTTCTTCATTCAATAGCACAGATCAGGGGTCAACGTCCAATCAGCACGCGGCTGTCAGGGTTGAGGGTAGAGATCAAAGATCAATAACTAATAAGAACAGAGCTGTCTGAGTTGATCAGAAGTGAGCGTCCAATCAGATCAAAAGTGAACGTCCAGTCAGCATAGAACTGTCAGTGTTTAGGGCAGAGATCAAAGATCACTGTCCAATCAGAAAAGAGCTGTCCAAGTTGATCAGAAGTGAAAGTCCAATCAGAACAGAGCTGTCCAAGCAGGCTGAGGATGAAACTTTCTGACACCTAAGAATAAGAGGGAAACATTCTCACTTCAATTACTGTCAGTCTACAGTATGTGTGTGTGTGTGTGTGTGTGTGTGTGTGTGTGATTGTATGTGTGTGTGTGTGTTTGTGTGTGTGTGTCTACCTTCTTCAGAGCTCAGTTGGAATCTACTCATTCACTGCAGGCCAGCGTTGTTCCTCTGTATCATTTGGCCACACCTCTTCCTCTCCTCCCCTTTCTTCTCACCACTTTCCTCCTCTCTTCACCTCTCTGTTCTCCGCTCTTCTCCTCTCCTCTCTTCTCTCTTTTCTCGTCTCTCCTGTCCTCTCTTCTTTCCTCCTCTCCTGTTCTGTGCTGAGATGCTGCTATCTGTCTGTCTGTCTGTCTGTCTGTCTTCTCCTCCTCTTCCTCCTTGGCTGTGGTGATCCATCCAGGCACTGGTGCAGTTTCTAAATTCCTCAGTAGCACATTTCTTCCCTCCCCGCTCTCTCCCTCCCTCCCTTTCTCTCTCCCTCCCTCCCGTCTTCCCTACCTCCCGCTCTCACGGAGCCTCACGCTTCCATATGCCTCACTCCCCTCCCCTGATACGCTCTCTCCCTCTCTCTCAATCTCATTCTCTCTCTCTCACTCTCTCTGTCTCACATTCTCTCTCTCATTCTCTCTCTCTATAGTCCCCTCCATCACTCTCTCTCTATCATTCTTTGTTTTCCTATGAGTGTGTGTTTGAGTGGGTGTGTGTGTGTGTGTGTGTGTGTGTGTGTGTGCTGGGCTTACTTCTGTGTCCAGAGTGTGAGCCTATAGAAGAGGTGCTGTAAATCTTACAGCTCACTTGATCACCACTGCAGCTTCCCCAGAACACCAGGGACAAACATACACACACACACACACACACACTACTGTAACTCTCTCTTTCTCTCTCTCTCTCTCTCTCAGTATGTTCCCTCTGTTCTTACTATATTATCTTATTATATTATTCTTATATTATTATATCCCTTTACTTGGGGCACTATGTGTGTGTGTGTGTGTGTGTGTGTGTGTGTGTGTGGTGAAGATGGAGTTTTACTGTTACATAGAATTTAAAGTACACCAACAAACTTGCCCTCCATCCAGAACCTGTATAACCTGGAACCTGGTGTTGCATCAGAGCCAAAAGAATCTTTAAAAATCCCAAGTCATCCTAGTCATTCTGTTATAGCTACTACGATCTGGCAAGAAATATTGGCATCTCAAAGGGATCGTCCGGAGTGAATCAACCCGAGCGCTGTCGATAGGTATCAGAACAACAGCATAGGTACAACGTAGACAGAGTTTGCGAACTGGCCGCTAACACTAACAAATTAGGGCATGTGAAAATGAAACTGACATGCCCTAATTAGTTAGCGTTAATTTCGCAGATGTTTGTTATGATACGGTAGTGCTATTCCCATTTCAGTCAGAAGTACTATTGTTATCACCATCTGGGGTCTGTATATTGATGAAATTGGCCGAAACAACAAGTGAAGATGTCATAACGTAGCTCCACCAGGCATGTTACTTCCTGATACTTCAGACACTCAATTGGCTTGTTTAGCTAATAGACAGGTGATAGCAAAGTACTGCACGCGTCTTTATGCATGATAGAAAAGTGTTTGTGTATATATGTGTATCTTGATGTAGAGTGTGTGTGTGTGTGTGTGTGTGTGTGTGTGTTTGTTAGTGTGTTTCTGAATGATGGAAAAGTCGCCATAGTAACTGCTGTTCCACCCAGGTGTTGAGTGCTCTATAGAATATGTCCCAAGGTCATCAAGCATCACTAGAACACGTCACTCCTTGGGGTTTGAAGGCGTGGGGGCATTAGCATGGACACAACCTTTCCTCTGCACTGGCTTGCTCTAAATTTGCATCTGCCGCCACCTGGTGGTAGTTCGCAGTCAAGTCAAAAGTTCACCTGAGTGCAGTTTGACCAGGTCATAACTAAGGGGGAAAAACATATACTGTAGGCTCCACAAGCTTAGCACCATGCATCATTGCTGTACACCAATCAGAATATTTGTTCATTGTAATAAAAGTATTCTTGACCTGAATTGCATGAGTCAATATAGCAGTGCCAGGCATTGGAGCGGTAGCCTGTATCTACAGAATGAGAACCTAAGTCTGTTAACCCTATCAGATGCATATAAAGAACTAGAGAAAAAGGCCTCATTATCAGATAGGGCCAAACTGAATGTTCGGTTCCATTTGTTTAGTTCCTCCATAAGACAGTGCTCAAGACTTGCCATGATCTGTAGTCTTACACACACAGAAGTGTTCATCTGTAGTCTTACACACACAGCTGTGTTGATCTATAGTCTTGTACTGTACACACAGCTGTGTTGATTTATAGTCTTATGCACACACACAGCAGTGTTGATCTGTCTTACACACACGGTTGTGTTAACGTGTTTGTAGCTGTTTGGCAAGTTTGCCTAATGCACTTTTCCTGTGACCTCTGTTATCTCTGTGTTCTGCGGATGTGAGTTGGGAAGATTCACCGATTTCATCGAGTCCCTGTGGTGCTCTCTCTACCTATTCTCTCGTCTCTCTGCTTCTCTTTCTCTCTCAACCCCCTTCTCTCTCTCTCCCTCCTCCAACCTATCACCTCATCTTTGTTCATATGGGTACAGTAGTTTAAATCTCACCTCATCTTTGTTCATGTGGGTTATTAGCTATTATTACTTCCAACAAGGAGAGTTTGTCTGTTAGCAACATAACTCGAAAAGTACTGCACGGATTTAGATGAAACTTTCTGACAACATGGGAATTAGGGCAAGGAATAGATGACTACATTTTGGGGTGATCTGTCACACTGTCTGGAATTTGTATTGGGTCAATGACTCATAACGCCTTGGCGGAGGTCTGCGCTCTCCAAGTGCTTTTCTAGTTAATTTTATTACCATTACAGCAGCTCCTCATAGTTATGACATATTATACCCTTATGCTAGCTCCTCTTAGCTTGTGTGGGATATTAGATATAACATATTGTCACCATTATGCCAGCCCCTCTTATAGCTTGTGTGGGATAGTTATATTACATATTATTACCATTATAACAGTTCTTGAACGAAAATGTAACAGAAAATGACAGAAAATACAGCAAGGAGAAGACTGCAACAATATCTGTTTACTATTGACCAGGGAGAAGAAAAAATAATACAAAAGTAACAAAAATCAAACCAAACGGCAGTCTTCTGAGAGTCCAACACCAATCCACAATGTACTCTCATGCCCACAGATGAACTATTTGTTTGTTTACAACTGATCAAAGATCCCATGAGCATGTTCCTTCCACAATAAAATACTACTAGTATAGGATTGGATTATAATACATTACACAGGGTAGATTCCTGTCCAGTACAAGGGAGCTTCACCCAAAGACCCCAGAGTGAAGTGATGGCCATCGAAGAGCTGTGAGTCCAACACAAATACTGAGCACAACTGGCAAATGAACTGTAGCTCTCACCTTCAAGGCTACAATACATTCCATAAAGGGTAGGGTCACAGAAATTACATCAACACACTAATGTATACACACCCGCACCCACTAACGCACACTCACACATACACACACACACACACACACAGACACACACACACACACCGGCACATGCATTACATACCTACACACACACACACATACACACACACACACTGTGTATGACATATACATGGCTCACAGTTTGATTCAACTTACAGTTTATAAATTCACCATACTTGACACACTATACATAGAAGATTAGCTTTTTTTTGTTCTATTGTCATCTGTGTTTCTCACGTAAAGGACGTCTCCATCTATTTGACAGTGTGGATATTTATTTAAGATCATAGCACTGGCGGGGGCAAATGGGACTTGGTTTGGCAAAATGGGCTTTTCATTTGCTGGTGCAGATGTCCGTTTCCAGACTCAATCCAGCAATGGACACTAGTAGCAATAGGACCCTTAGCCCACTAGGGGGAGCCCTACTGCCAAGGGAGGGGAGGTGAGGTGAAGTCCAGACTGCCCCATCAGAGCCTCCCTCCTGTCCTCTCGTCTGGACTGGGGAGACACACACACACACATTGACCCTCAGGCTAGCTTCCGCAGATAATGTTACACCCCCCATCCAACCAAGACTCATTAAAACCCACCGCTAAAGAACAAACAATTTCACACGCACTCATACACAAATGAACATGTACACACAAATCAAAATCAAAAAGGATCCTAGTGAAGAATCAAGAGCGAGGAGGAAGAGACCCTCTTAGCTAACCACACGTTACGAGATGACTGGCACTATGTCACATGCCCAGTTCTAGCTAGAGATTGGATTCTATGTACACCACATTGTTTGAGCTAGGCAGCTCAGTACCAAGCTCTTACTGTACATTATAATATGACTGACACCTCCAATGAGACGGCATAAAGCCCCTAGTCTCCAAGCTCCCATGTAGATCTCTACGACTCCCATCTAGATCTCTTCCTCTCTGTCCTTCTGCATGAACCGTTAATAACTATATATCATTCCAGCCCCCACCTTGTCAAGTATTGCCAAAAATAAACGCTGAGAATTGGAGAGTGATGTCACAGAAAGTGGCTTATGACACTTTTTGCCGGCATGACACTTCCTGTTTTGGCAAAACAGACTGATGTCACAGCTTTGCCCACAGACCTCAGTCTTGGACAAAGGCGTCAGGTGAGAGATGAGTAAAGAGAGAGACATGTAGACACATGTAGAGAGACAAAGGTAGAGAGATGAGTAGAGAGAGAAGAGTAAAAAGAGAGAGATAAGTAGAGAGAGACGAGTAGAGAGAGACGTGTAGAGAGGGATGAGTAGAGAGACGGGTAGAGAGAGATGGACAGAGAGAGACGGGTAGAGAGAGAGACGTGTAGAGAGAGATGGAAGGAGACGAGTAGAGAGAGAAGAGTAGAAAGAGAGAGATAAGTAGAGAGAGACGAGTAGATAGAGACATGTAGAGAGGGATGAGTAGAGAGACGTGTAGAGACAGATGGTGCCATCTGTCAGTCTGACTGGGCAGGGCTCTGCCAGGCTAATTCAACCACAGGAATAGAAGCCTTGTAAGAGCCTCTGGTTCGAACTATTGGAGACCATTACAGACTATTGGAGACTAGTAGAGATTACTATAGGGCGTGTGCTTACACAGCAGAGAACCACCCCTGCTTTAGGTCCCTGTAAACCTACAACAACTTTGGAAAATGAATCCATATCATATGAAGCAAAAATGGGCCAAATCATATTAAGGCCTAACCAGTTTTTTCCTGAAGAATTGTGCAACTTATACAAATACAAAATGACAAAGCAAGGTTTGAGGCCAGCTTTAGGGCCAGCCTCCATGGAGTGACTGCAAATGGTGGAACAGCAGGATGCTAGCAGAGGGGATGCTACCAGACTGGACACTAGTGGGATATTGGTAATCTGATGGGAAACCGTTTCTGATTGGCCGTATGATGGGAAACGGGTTCTGGCGCCTCTCATGCTAATGGAGGCCTCTAAGGAGGCGGGGCTTCTATGAACACTGAGGTAACACAGCTCTGATTGGTCTGCTGCACTTACTTTTCACATCACATGACCCTCGGGCCACCAATCAGATCTGACACACATCTACAACATAATATAACAATCGAACATGTAAATCAATATACGTCAACAGCATATTACACCAGATAACGAATGAAAACAATATACAAAAAATAGGAGTTTCAGACCTATAAAGTGGTTGATGATAATAGTACTAGGTGATGCCCACTAGTGTAATGGCACATGATAACTGTGCCAGGCAATGCCCACCTATGAAGTGGTGTGTAACAGCTATGCCAGGCAATTCCTACTAATGAAGTGGTGTGTGACAGCTATGCCAGGCGATGCCCACCTATGAAGTGGTGTGTGACAGCTATGGCAGGCAGCTGAGGTATTAACAGAACACAGATCCTCCAGTGACCCGCAAACTTGTAGTGAAGATCACAGAAACATCATGTTTCATTTCAAAGAAGTGGCTCAGCTCACTGTACTAGGGGGCCTAGTGGTAGATTAGGATGCCTCAGATCTAGACTCGGGGGCCTAGTGGTGGATAAGAGGGCCTCAGCACTAAATTAGGGGACCTCAGCACTGGACTAGGGAGACTAGTGGTGGATTAGGGAACCTCAGCGCTAGATTAGGGGGTCTAGTGGATAAGGGAAAGATGAGAGGCGTAGAGCTGTTTCATCATAGACACCAGTGGCAGAGACACACAGACACTATGGAGCCCAGATGCACACACACACACACACACTCCACTACGTCTGTGTGTAGGACTGATCACCTGTATGCAAGACTACAGAAGCTGGAGGAATGTTCCAACACAGGACCGCTAGTTCAGCCCTGCAGAAAAGTTATCACCTGTGATATACACTTTCCAGATATATACTACTCAGAATATCACAGGAGTTATCAAATGTGATATACACTATCATTCTCAGAATATCACAGGTTATACAAAGACCTTCCACTAAACGTAAAAAAAACAAACAAACATGTAATACGACCACTCACTGAGATACACACACCACACACACACGTCATGTGTGTATGCATGAGCTAATGTGTTATTACAATAGAGGAAAGCAAACTCTTATTTGATGACTATTTATGCCCTTTCCCACCCACACTCCCCTATGCCCCCTCCCCTGGCTGGCAGACTACATGGGCTCGTCGTAGTTGTAGGTGGGGGCAGCAGAGTACTGCTGTTGCCCCTGCCCCTGCATGGCCCCCTGGGCCGCCCCCATAGCTGCCTGCTGCGCTGCCTGCTGCACGTGAGGGTTCTTCCAGGCTCCGGTCGTCCACTCCTCCTGAGCCTTGCTCATGCTGCCACCGCTGCCGCGGTAGAAGTTATGGACCTGAGACATACAAAGAGAGAGTTATGAACATGACATAGGCCTACATAGAGAATTATGAACATGACATAGGCCTACATAGAAAGAGTTCTGGACCTGACACTGAAGTGTTACTGTATAGACCTGACTTAGGCATAATTAGAGAGACATGGACATGACCCAGGCATTTGTAGAGAGGTATGGACCTGACATAGGCATACGTAGAAAGTTATGATGAACATGAGGAAGTTCTGAACCTGACATAGGCCTACTTAGAGTTCTGAACCTGAACACTGGAGAATTATACACAGAACGTTATGGACATGACACAGGCATACGTAGAGAGTTATGAACCTGCCATTGGCCTACTTAGAGAGAGTTCTGGAAAATTACACAGAGAGAGTGATGAACTTTACAAAGACATACTTAGAGTGTTATGGACCTGACACAGGCATATGCAAAGGGCATATAGTTTACAGTATAAACACAAACATAAACACAAACATATGAATCAGACACAAGTACATATAGTACATTAGTGTCCTAGTGTAGGCCAGAGAGTGTTGCTCCTACCTTGGTGAGGGCAATAAAGGAGAGCACTGCCACAGCCGTGAACATGATGGTGGGAATGAGCATAACCACAGCAGAGCCCACATTAGTGCTGAAGAAGGTGATGGTGGCTAACCAGCCACTGCAAACCACACACACACACACACACACACACACACACACACCATTAAGGTAGAGGTTAGCGCTTAGTCACTTATTGAGCACAAAAAAACACATAACAGCTCATCTCTTTCTCACACACACACACACACACACACACACACACACACACACACACACACACACACACAATATAGAGCTTTCATTCAGGAAGCCATTCTCTTGGAAGATGATGACATCAATAATGTGTAATCAAGCTTCATGAGCCATACCTTTCTCCTGTTCATCCAGTCCTTCTCTGAGTCTGGCGATATCTATTTACGCTCCAAGCTAGCATTTATCATTGAAGCGGATTAGACCAGGCGAGATGCTAATGGTCCAATCCAATTCAATGATAAATGCTAATTTGGAGCTAAAATTGGTATTGCCAGACTCAAAGATGGACTGGATGAACAGGAGAAAGGTATGGCTCAATTAATTAACTCAGGGAGATGGAAAATGAACATATTTCCACAAATGGTGGAGTGTTGCTTTAAAAGTAAATGCAAGATTGACTCCATAGAAATCGGTACTCAAAAGCACACACACAGTAGTGTAGTATCAAAATAATTTTGCAGCCAAGAACGCAACATTTCCACCATACAATGGACAGTAGACATTTTTGCTTTGAGGAGAATACAAAGACTTCCTGAACTGTAGTCCAGGGCTTCAAGACTGCTGTTTCGCCGTCGGAAAATCCTGTCTGTAACTCCTTAACTCATGTAAACATTTCAGAGAGAAACATCTGATTGCAAAAGTCCGGCAAATGTCGTACTCCCATATAAACGTGCCCGTGTCAGTTGATGAACAGCAGAGCTTGTTTATACCTCTAGTTTTTATTGAGCAGTATTGGACAGTATTGGAGTCATGTGGGTTTGAAAATAACCTGTAGAATTTCTTTTAGTTTAGGCACACCTTTTTTTTCCAGCATTTTTCTGTCAGGGAAGTATAGCAGGTGTTATGACTTCAGGGCTATTGTCAACCTGGGACCAAAAAAAAAAAAATTCAGGTGTACCATTTTTTCCCCCTCACTTGTTGAATTCTCTCTGGAATAAAGAGACTGCTGTTCTTTGCGAGGCACGCCCATTTTGTGTGTGTGTGTGTGTGTGTGTGTGACTCAGTGAGGCAATCCCATGGAGGTGGAGGGGAGTGGGAGGGAGGGATGTAAGGGCGGGGGAGGGTCAGGTTTTGAGTCGAGTCTAGTTTGAACAAGTAGTAGTTTGCAGTCATTCAAAACCTTCCCGTGGAAGTGTACACTCAGAGTTGTTGACCAGCCAGCTTTCTCGGAACCATTGTCTTGGGTATGAGGAAATGTATGGGGTCCAGGGTTAGAGAGGATGTGACGCATTGTGCAGCAGCTCCAGACTGTGTCCAGAAAAGCTTTACTAAGGACTTTTTATTTTATTTATTTCTTTTTTTTTAATTTCTTTTTATTTATTCTTATTTGCTTTATGAACACACCCACTGACTGTACAGTTACATTTAAACTGGTCAGCATGGCTGCATTAGACTCCCTGAGTTTGTATTGTAATTGTGTCAAAGGTAATTATGCCAAAGGGCCTCTTGCAGAACTTGCAGGACTGCCGGACGGGGTTCAAGTCCAAGCTGCCTATCTGTCAGCGTTGTCCAATCCTGTCATTATTACCCAAGAGTAGTGGGACAAGCTCACATGCACACACGTCTATTTAAGTACATGTTTGTGGTGGATGTATACATTCCTATGTGCTCTCTTTGTAGATTTTTTTTGTTTTTTGTTTAACAGCTTAGCTCACACCACTTATATGTTCAGCCATGTGCCGTGTATGAATGAGTTAGGGATTAGCCTAAGCAAAGTATACAGTCACCAGTGTTATGTTGCTATTTTTTTTTTTTCTTTTTTCTCAGTAGTGGCGGCTCACTGATTAGCCGTGAGTAACCTTCAGCTATAACTGTTTACCCTCCGTGCATGCAGATTATCTATCTTAGTGGTTCCTTATCTCACTCAGTTGGGAATAGTGGTGGAGCAAGCAAAGCTGGTTGACTCCCAAGTCCAAAGGCACACACACACTCTCAGGAGTCGTGTGAAATGTCTTAACTCCTGAGATTTTTTTTTGATAGATAAAAACGTATGTGGCCTGTAACACGCATACCTTTGGGGCCTAGCCGGAGAATGTTAATTGTTAGCTTAGATTAGTTACAGGCTTTCCTGACCAAACTCTGCTGCTACTGTTCCTTCACTCGGGGAAGGAAGGTGTAGTGCGGCATTCACAGTACAGTGAGCAGCACCACATGAACAGAACAGAACAGAACAGAGAGGAGAGAAAGAAAGAGAGAGAGAGAGAGAGAGAGAGAGAGAAAGAGAGAGGGGGGCAATAAAAAGCAAAGAGGGGTGGGGGTTTATTGAGCGTGTCCAAGCCAAATTGTGTGGCAGTGCTGCACCGTACTGTGGCGGGCGGCGGACGCTAATGGAAGACTGCAGATCATCACGTCCTTGGTGCTCGAAGCGAAGCAGAGCCGCAGACACTGCCCAGAGACGTCCCTTTTCTTGCTCTGTGGAGGAGGGGAAAGGCGGCGTTGTTGTGTGTGTGTGTGTGTGTGTATGTGTGTCCAAGCTTGGAACCCTCTCCGCTTATTTTGGTGCCGAATCCAGAGGGATGGCCAGTTCTCTCCAGGTCCCAATGCATTGTTGCAACCCGTGATTCCAAAATAAAGTCTTTTGTCTCTTGGCGGGCGGGCCTGCCAAGACTACTCTTTACTCAGATCAATGAACATCGAATTTACACAGGCCAAATGGCCATTTTGGGCTATCGAATGCTCACAGGCCTCAGGGGATGAGATCTAATGGTCCAGGTGAACTCCTACAAAACAAAACGTGGCAAGGGAAATTCTTTGATATTTGAGAATGAACAGAACGTATAAAAGATAGTCATTAGGCTAGTATTTTTCATTAGCTTTCAAAATCTTTTTTTTTGGCTAAACTAGATTCAGCTTTGGATAACATGGATGATCTCATGACCTGTGGTTGTGGTATGAGCACAGACCAATATTTGCTTGTGTTGAGTCATCTAGGCTATTAAAGGCTGGCGAACGGCAATCCCTTTGTATGGTGTTGCCACACTGTAGTTGACCATGGTTACCGTGGTGCGGAGGATGTCAGATGTCATCAGACTCGAGGCTCACAAGTTGCGGCAGTTGTGGCAAGGTGATAGAACGACAGAAAGGGCCTTATGCTCGCTCGCTCGCTCGCCTGCTCAATCACTATAGACCGTTTCAGGTTCTAATTCCATAGCCGGATAAAACAATGCTTGAACATTCCATCTTGGTCCCCAACTACTTCCTGTTACATTAACATAACATGTAGAATGTTAAACAGGAAGTTCTGGGGGACCAGCAATGGAACTAGAACCTGAAATGGTCTATTGAGGTTTCAAAGGGGCACTGTGTTCTCCAATATTCTCATCCTCCTAATCCCCCCCCCTCCGTCTCTCTGTGTCTGGGGCCAAGTCAGTCATGTGAACCTCGCAAATCACCTGAGTTACAGGACGTTGAGTCAGCCAAAGGGAGTCACTCTGTTACCATGTGCCAAATCCTACGCTCAGGTCAAAGGGTCTGGCGCTGGGGCCCGAGGGCTGATGACGGCAACCTCGCTACGGAATGCGGGATGACTCCTAGTAGGAAATGGGCTCGGTTCAAGCCCATGTGATCCACAGCATGTTTCTAATGAGGCTCGTTTGTCAAGACCAGGGGTGCAGCTCGACGCACATGCCCTTCCATCTTGTGATGATCTTGTTCCAGAAAGTTCCAGAGTTTTTTTTTTTTTTTTTTTTTTTCTTCTACAAGCAAATAGAACAAGAATTGACATTCTTGTTTTCTAGACTTAGCATCTAGTTTCTACTATATTAGGTGCATTGGTTCACGCACACTTTAAATTTTATACATTAAAGAATTTGCAAGCATTTTACTGTAGACAGATCATGCTGATGCACCACCCGGATCACTAATATCCGTACAGAGATCGATACTCAAGATGCTCAAATGGTCCATGTTCTGTGGATGCAGTTTCCTTTCTTGTTCTATGAACTTTAAGAGGCTTTTACTGTAAGTGTTGAGTGCTACATTTGTGGTTGTGGTAGCTGAAGCAGATATCCCACGTTGGTATCTCTCTGTTTAAAATGGCCAGATGGATTGCCTTTACTCGACTTCAGAGAATAAAGCGGTTAAAAACAAATTACAACATCGTCGATGGAATCAATCCAATATTCTTTCCCAGGTTTGAATAGAAATATCATCATTTTTAAAACTGTCCAGTAGCAGCATAACTGCACAAGCAAGAGAATCCAGTGGAAACGTATGAAAATAGCTATCGACTATAAATAGTTAGGCCCCATACTAAACTCTGCTGAATCCCCGACCAGACTTACAGCTGAAAGGCAGCATCAGCAAACATGCACTTATATGGACTTGAGACGCATCTACAGCATAGACAGTATCTTAAACAAATGCCTGTGTCTCCCTTGGCTTAGATTTAGCTTTAGTGCCCCTTTGACAGGATATATGCCTGACACACACTTGAAATACTAAAAGCTAGTTGTGTGTGTGTGTGTGTGTGTCTGTCTGCCTGTCTCGGCTGTTTTGTATAGCCTCTAACCCTCCAGGAGGTTAGAGTATAGTCTCTTGTATAGCCTCTAACCCTCCACATTTCTTTAATTTGTCCAAGTCTTTTGTTAATATTTCTCAGAATGACCGCTTAGTTATTCAGCACGCCATTGTGTGAGAGAGAGAGAGAGAAGGAGAGAGAGAGAGAGAGAGGAGAGAGCGAGAAGAGAGAGAGAGAGAAGGAAAGGAACAGTGAAAGGTCAAGACATTCAGACCCATGCTCCTAGGACTCCTAGAGTTAATGTTTGCTGTTTAACAGGACTGCACTCTCAGAAATGAGATTTTGAATCACAAGGGACTAACCTGACTGAATAAAGGAGGAGGAGGAGGAGGAGGAGGAGGGGGGGGGAGGAGAGGGGGAACAAAAAACAACAAAAAAAGTACAAAGAAGGCTTTCTTTGACAGGGCTGATTAGTGAGATGTGTGAATGATTTGTTGCTGATGTTGCTTGTCATGGAGTTCAGCTTGATCTTTCAGTTGGGTTGCCCTTGTTTCTTTCAACCACAGGGCTTTTGGACAAGCCTCAAAATATGCACAAGTTCATGAGAGAGAAAGAAGAATAAAAAGAGGAAAAAGTCTAAAACTAAATTTACATTATCACGAAATGGAACCGAGTTGTTGTGAAACACTTTCTTCTCGGTTTTTAAAAGGAGAACAAAGGTCCTGAGGTGTTCCCTTTTGGTCCCTTCAGAAGAAGGCCTTCAGGCAGGTAATGACCACTCCTGGCTACTAATGCAATGAAATGATCCATCAGAACAAGTATGCCCAAAAGGTTGTCCATTTGGACAAGAATCCAGTGCGTTCTCAGCAGGAAATGAGATTTTTCTGCGACAGGATCTCTCTCTCTCTCTCTCTCTCTCTCTCTCTCTGTCTCTCTCTGTTTCTCTCTCTCTCTGTTTCTCTGTTTCTCTCTCCATCTTGTGCTTTTAGCACTGACATGCCATTCCAATAGTTTTCATCGGCCCCTGCGGAATAAGCAAAGGAGTATCTCCGGTATGCAATGACAAGTCTGGTTTCTCCCCTCCTGTGAAATGTCACAGCGTACCAGCAGTACACTAATTTGTCTGTGATGGGCGAAGGAGGATCCAAGAATACAATCCTAAACACTTGAGGTGAACTTGGCAGGTGCCAAGGCAGTTTTTATTTGATGTGTGTGTGTGTGTGTGTGTGTGTGTGTGTGTATGTGGAGAGAGCAAACTAACAGACGTTTTTCGTCGTCTGTAAGCTTCCTTGGACACGGCGACCTTGTCTGTTTGCTGTTTGGTTCGCCAGTAAAACTCGCGCTTGTGTTCGCATGACCTGACTTGCCACCAGCTACACAAGCACTCACCCCACACCCCAACACACACACACACACACACACACACACACACACACACACACATCCCCTATTCCGGTCCCAAGTCGAGCTGCCAAACTCAGTTTGTTTTGCCTGTCCTCTCCTCTCTTCTCTTCCAGCCTCACGAGTTTGACGAGTGTCGCTTTGACATCAGCGTGAATGACAGTGTGTGGTACCTGCGGGCCGAGGACCCTGAGCATCGACAACAGTGGATCGAGAGCATCGAGCTGCACAAGGTAAAAGGAAAACCATTAAAAAGAAAAAAAAACAAACCCACAAGTCACAATAATAAGTTACTGTCAGAACCTTCCAAACCAGCTTAGTCATGATGATGGGCAGAAGAATAACTTGCGGAGGCTCTGTTGCAACCACAGTTCCCCGATCATGTGAAATTGAGACACTCCATGTCGTGGCTTGGCTGTCATGTCACTTAAGACTGTGAAATGGGTGGTCAAGGGTTGCTCAGTTTGGTCGTTGCTTTGCCTTGCCACGTCATGAGATGTTACCCATGCAGCCAGGGGTCAAAATGAACTTCCACACATCTATCACTATAAGTAAGTAGGGTTTTTTTTTTTTTTTTTGCATATGCTCATATTTCACCCTTCATTTCGTATGATTTTGTTTGTTTTTTTCATTGTGGATGTTGACATTTTACAAGTATTTTGCTGGTTACTGGTGCTGATTGTTCGCACTGTATCCAGCTTATGTTGATATCACTGTAATTGGCTAATGGTGTTGTGTAGCTTGAGGATTGACTAGCCCAATTGCTGACCTGATGGGGTCTTGTGACTGTGTAAATGAAGAGACCTCTTTCTTCCATCTTTACCTCGAGCACCGCAGAGGGGCTCTCTCTTCCCCTCTCTCTCTCTCTCTCTCTCTCTCTCTCTTGCTTTCTCTCTCTCTCTCTCTTTCTCTCTTGCTTTCTCTCTCTCTCTCTCTCTCTCTCTATCTCTCTCTCTCTGTGCCAGATGAATGGAGTGGCTGCTGCGTTGCTCCTGGTCCTTAACTCTTGTGAGCTTCTTGTGAGCTTGTTTTGTTGTAAACAGCAAATGCAGTTCAGAGGAAATGCAGCAGATTTATTTTGCTTAGCTTAGCACACCGCTCTATATTGCATACAACAGAAATTGGGAGTAGAACATTTTCTAGCAGGTTTGTCTGGGTCAGGGCTGGGCGTCTCGAACAGACCAGGGGTATGTTTCCCAAAAGCATAGTTGCTAACCAGTTAGCAACCATGTTGGTTGGCAATGGGAAATTGCAGTGCAACCAACATAGTAACTTGCATAGTTAGCAACTATGCTTTTGGGAAACGGACCCCAAGTTAGCAACTGTTGGTTGCAATGCAATTTCCCATTGCCAACCAAGTAAGTTGCTAACTGGTTAGCAACAATGTTTTTTGGAAATGGACCCCAGGTATCTCAGGAGCTACTATTAGCTCCCCACCCATTTAAGAGTAGCTCTCCAAGGGGTTAAATAAAATGTAAATAAATCCCATAGCATAGTCACAAAAGGTATTTGCCTAAACCTTTTCTCTATTATCTCTTTAATATTGAAATAATATTCAAAAATCCTGCCGTGACCTAGCCTGGGAATACACATGCTGTTCCGAACTGCTCGCAGCCTGGAGACCAAGGCCAAAATTTTCACATGGATTTGGGGACCAAGGCCAAAATTTTCACATGGATTTGGGGACCATTCACAGAACAGGGAGAGACGGAAAGGCAGTGCGCAAACTTTTGGACAGACAGAACCACACGTCCCCTACGAGAGAATGAATAGGTGGTTCCCAGAGTAAATCTCACTTGTGATTTAGGCTAGTGTTAGCCAGGCTGGCCGTGACCCCCATCCCTGATTTACCGCTCTCTTATGAGAGTTCATGATAGTAGTGCACACCACATTTGGCAATAACTATGGAAAATAAAAGGGGGCCTTGAAGGTCAGAAAATATTTTTTGGACAACAAATTTAGATGACACTTCAGATGAGCGCTTGCCTTGTCAGTGTCAGTGTATGATTGTAAAGGATGTAACATCTCTCTAAGATTTTCAGTGATACTTGTATGTTGACACAGTCGCTCTCACTTTGATTTTGTCAAGAGTAGCTCATGGAGGAAAAAGGTTTGAGGCCCCCTGCGGGGTTGACCTGTTCCAAGAAGGTGGTTAAGTGAAAAGCCAGGGTAAGTTAATCCAGAGGAAATGATGGCCTAAATTTGGTCAAATGGTGTAGCTTGCTGACTTTGTTTAGCTGACAGAGTGAGGTTCACAGGCTCTGCTATTATCAGCCTGATTCAGGTTTACAATTACCTCCAGGTTAACTCAACCAGGCGTCCATTTCCCAAAAGCATAGTTGCTAACCAAGTAAGAAACTTTGTTGGTTGCAGTGCAACTTCCCATTGCCAACCAAATTAGTTGGTAACTGACTAGCAATTATGCTTTTGGGAAACGGACGGCAGGTTTGCAAGTTGCAACTACCTTTTTGTGTGTGTGTGTGTGTTTGGGGGGGGGGGTGCACACTTGAGGATTGCTGAAGATAAATATGGAGTTTGGGAGTAGGTCCAGGGTGAACACTCAACCCTAACCCTAGGGTTTAGGCCCTCCTCCCCACCCCTCTGGTCTGGGATAAACCAGCCTGGACCACGTAAGCCAATGGAAGTAGCATGCCCACATCAGATGGTGAGAGCACTGCTGTTGAGTGTTGAGTGTTAATGTGGCCAGTGTGGTGTTAGTGGTGGTAAGACAAGGCTCCCTGGGACAGGTTCTCATAGCTGCATCTCTCTCTCTCTCTCTCGCTCTCTCTCTCTCTCGGCCCTTCAGTGGCTGGCTGAGCTTGTCCAGCAAACAGCCCTAGTGTTCAGATTGCCACTTGCCATGTCCACTTATTGATCATTTTATTATTGTTTACTTGAATTTTTGTTTTTATATCACTGAAGGACATCACAGAGGTGTGAAACAATGCATTCCAGTGGGTAACATACGTCACAGCCAAGCAGTAGCGTTTGGTTTTATGTAGAAAGTATCTGCCCACAATGAAGCAAACAAATCCAAATGGATAGGGATCAGACGCTACATGAAACGGAGTGAATTAAGCGGCTGATGCATCAGTCTACCTTGACATGGCTTATAGGCTGAAAGTAAAAAAAACTGCTCCCACGCAGGCCCTGCTTTCCTCGGGCTATGCCTTGCATGGTGTTGCTATTTGTCTTAAAGGAGAAATCCGGTGTGAATCAGTCCATTTTCACAGTTCATAGTCCTATTGTTCGAGGTCACCAACATGCTGTCAATAGGGAAAAGAATGAAAAGATTTGACTGACATAGACCAAATTGTGAACCGGCAGCTAACACTGTTAACCATCTAGAAAGTGAATGGGGCACATTAACTAACTTTATACCACGGCTTGATCAGATTTCCTATTGTGATGCGCTATTTGGAACGTGCATTATTTTTCCTATATATGCACG
>JASCQY010000118.1:9548986-9563450 GCA_030264315.1 Sardinella tawilis
AGCTCGGCTATCTCAGTCAATGTTCGACCAAGGTAAACAAATCTTCGGATGGGTGATGTGGAGGGACTTCACAGTTCGCGCTTTAGTAAAAATAGGTCCGAACCATCACTTTAAGCTCTAGTGTTAATCGCCCCCTTACCTGTGAGGCCAGAGATGAGCTGATGAATGAGTTCTATTGACTGTTTTACAGCAGATAGAGTTTTAAAACAAACACACCTCACGCTGTGATTGAGAATGCTCATCATTAACATCTGTTAGACTGGTCACATGTAGTCAGTCCAGCCACTCTTATCTGTGACTAGCTATTGAAAATAGGAAGCTTTGGGAATGTGCATCTGACTGGATATTTGCTTCTCTGGGTTAGGGTTAGGGTTAGGGTTACCCGTGGTTGTCAAGATGCTGTGTTTTATAACCCCTGGTTGTCTAGATGCTGTGTTCCCTTACCCCTCTCTGACTGTGGTCTATTTTCTCCCCAGCTGCCCATATAGGTGTGGGCATCAGTGGTCAGGAGGGCATGCAGGCGGTGCTGGCGTCGGACTACTCCTTTGGCCAGTTCCGCTTCCTGCAGCGCCTCCTGCTGGTCCACGGCCGCTGGTCCTACCACCGCATGTGCAAGTTCCTCTGTTACTTCTTCTACAAGAACTTTGCCTTCACCCTTGTGCACTTCTGGTTCGGATTCCTCTGCGGCTTCTCTGCTCAGGTGACCATCAGCATAAATGCGCACACATTTAACCCCTATCAAACTTCTCACACGTTTGATTACAGTTACATTTCATTTGGGATATGGCTACACTGTAGCTCCTATTTGGATGTGTGTGTTTGTGTGTCCTTGTTCTCTCTATCAGACTGTGTATGACCAGTGGTTCATCACACTCTACAACATTGTGTACACGTCTCTGCCAGTGCTTGCCATGGGACTCTTTGACCAGGTAAATCTCCTTGCTCTGTGAGTCATGCCGTCCAATCATTCATCCATCATGCAGTCAGTCATTTGAACTTTGCCTTTACTACTGCAGTTATGGACAGTATAGTACAATAGAATCACTGGAGCATAATCTCAATCTAACTGCTCAACTTCAGAGTAATCTCCATCTAACTGCTTCATCTGAGCGTGATCTCAATCTGTGTGCCCCTGTGTGTGTGTGCAGGACGTGAATGAGAAGTTCAGCCTGCGGTACCCGTCTCTGTACCGGCCCGGGCAGCTCAATCTGCTCTTCAACAAGCGCAAGTTCTTCACCTGCATGCTACACGGGGTCTTCACCTCCTTCGCCCTCTTCTTCGTGCCGTACGGACTCTGCCTCTCCGCCGTCCGTGACGACGGCTCGCACATCTCGGACCAACAGGCCTTTGCCGTCACCATAGCAACCTCCCTGGTCATTGTGGTCAGTGTGCAGGTGAGGGGATTTGCGCCCAACAGTTGTGAGCGGAGAGAGGGAGAGAGAGAGATGGGGAGAGGGAGACAGGGAGAGAGAGAGAAAGAGAGAAGAAGAGGTGGGGAGAGAGAGGTGATGAGAGAGGAAAGAGAGAGACAGGGAGAGAGAAAAGGGATGGAGAGCAGAGAAAGAGACAGGAGAGAGGGAAGAGGGAGTCAAGGAAAAGGAAGAGAGAGACAGAGAGAGATACAGAGACAGTGAGAGAATGACAGATAGAGTTTTGCTTCAGAGAGCTGTCAATAGCTGTTGAGTTATTTTCAGTTTCTCAGCCATGCTGATCCAACTCTCTACAGTGTGATGGCTGTTTAATGGTAGCATGTCTTAAATGTCTGTGTTTAAATCGTTAATATCGTCTGCTCATGTTTCACCATGTCCCTCAGATTGGCCTGGATACAAACTACTGGACAGCGGTCAACCACTTCTTTGTGTGGGGCAGTGTGGTCATGTACTTTGCCATTCTGTTTGCCATGCACAGTGATGGACTGTTCAGCAGCTTTCCCAGCCAGTTCCCCTACATTGGTGAGTGCCCCTCACAGCGCCACCCTCAGGCAGTGGGCAGCATGGCACTCTGTTGATGTTGGTTTCACATGACCACATGACTGGTACAGTACATCCTCAAACTGTGTGTGTGTGTGTGTGTGTGTGTGTGTTTGTCAGGTACGGCGCGTAACGCCCTCACCCAGAAGAGTGTGTGGTTGGTTATTCTCCTCACTGCAGCCGTCTGTATCATGCCTATGCTGGCTGTGCGCTTCCTCAAGAAAGACCTGCACCCTTCCCTCTCAGATAAGGTGAGATCACACACACACACACACACACACACACACATACAGGTCAGGTATACACACAGACATACAGTACAGTAGAGGTCACACACAAGTTTTACGCAGACACATTCAGATCCATACACATAAGAAACAGTGCCACAGAAACCTACTTAGGGACACTGATAACACACAGCTTCACTGACACACAATACACTCTAACTCCCCTCCCCTAAATAGTGTGTGTGTGTGTGTGTGTGTGTGTGTGTGTGGTGTGTGTCTGTGTTGAGGTCAGGTGCGCCTACTCCAGAGGGCCAGCAGGAGGCAGTGTCCGCAGGAACAGAGCCTGAAGCGAGTGCGGAGGACCAGCTCCCGTCGCTCGGCCTACGCTTTCGCCCACCAGCAGGGCTACGGCGAACTCATCACCTCCGGACGCAACATGAAGACCACAAGCTCCGCCCCCATCCGCAGGAGCAGCAGCTGGATGGAGTCCGTCCCCAGGGGGAGGGGCCCTGAGGAGGAGACCGGTGACCTCAGGGGGAGGGACCTTGTGGAGGAGACCAGTGACCGAAGGGCCACTGTGGAACTGACACACGCCACTGAGCTCCTTGAGAAGACAGGGCAGCAGGGGGCCTCCACGGAAGTCACATACACTACAGAAGGAGAGGGTGGGGACATCACACACACCACTGGGCTTGGGGAAGAGACCAGCGACTTCCATGGAAGACCAGTAGAGCAGTGACCTCCAGGGCCTCCACGGAACTCACACACACCACTTGGGCCCCTGGAGGAGTGGGTGGGGGCCCTACAGATAGCACTAAGGAGAGGCCATTAGCCTGAAGATCAGAGAGAGACACCTCTATAGACACATAAATGCACACATACAGACAGACAGACAGACACACACACACACACACACACACACACACACATAGACACACACACACCTGAGTGTGACAAGCCTTTCTGAATGTATCTCCAAACCTGCAGAAGTGACCAGCTCAGCATATCACGACACTACACAAACACACACACACAACACAGCACATCATGACACAAATACACACACACAGCACATAAAGACACAACACAAAAAACACGAAGCACAGTACAGCACAGCTGCCTCCAAAATTCTTATCTGTGGTATGAAAACTCTTCTCAGATCGCATCTTCCGTCAGTTCAGTGGCCTACCTGCAGAATATTTTTTAAGTCTTTTTGTATTCCAATAAATCTCCAGATTTCAGAAAAAATTAACATGTTATATGAGC
This sequence comes from Sardinella tawilis, assembly GCA_030264315.1. NCBI lineage: Eukaryota > Metazoa > Chordata > Actinopteri > Clupeiformes > Clupeidae > Sardinella > Sardinella tawilis. The sequence continues at coordinate 9,552,450 of JASCQY010000118.1, forward strand.
TGCTTTATATATATATACAGTATATATATACTGTTATAAATATACTGTTACATATGTATATATTGTATGTATATACAGTATATATTTATTCATATATTCATAATCCATTGCTGGCCAGTACTGAGAGTTTCAGAATCTAAAGCTGAGTTGCGTGTAAAGTGAGAATGTTGCAGAGGTGATGAAGCGTCCCAGCCTTTATCTGAATGGACGGGTCTCCCAGAAGCACGAACACTTTGCTTTTGAGAACGCCTTTAGCACGTTCCAAACATGGAGACACATTGTTCCACGTGAGAACAATTCCTTACGTTCCAAACATGCAGGTTGTTCCATGTATGAGAACATGTTTCTCATGTTCTATGCGTGTTGCCAACGTTCTATTTTCTGATGTCGCATTTGAATGTACGAAGCAGTTTGTTTGTGGGAGAGCAGAGGTGTCTGCCATGCAGTGACTGCTGTTTCTTTACCTGCATGGACTTTTATACAAAATGGTCTTTTGATATACATTTTTAAGTTGGACATTTTCTTTGATGTTTTCTGTTTTTATTCTGAACGTGTCTATGAATGTCTATGAATTATTTGTAGACTTCCTGTACATACCAATGGAAAATAAAATGTCTTTTTTTAAAGTATCGAAAGTTGGTGGGAAATGCTGTTTGTTCACAGGTAGACAAGAGAAAAGAATACAGAGGCAGTAATGTACTTCTCCACATACGGTTTGTCCTACAGCGCCATAGCAACAACGCGGACATGGAAACCAACGTGGAGTGATGGTGTGTGCAAGAAATAATCAATTCAACAATTAGTCAGTGATTCTTTTATTTTCCCTTCTCTTTGGCACAGGACGGGGAGATGGGGGTGACGTGGCCCATGGTTGGTGGTGAAGAAACGGTCTCGGGGGTCCTAGGGGTGACCTCGGCTGGGAGCGCAAAGTCTCTCATTTGTCCTCAGTAAAAATAGCGGCTCCGCCACCTGGCCTGCTGACAAACAGACTCTGCTTCTCCAAGGACGCGAGGCGAGCATCAGGAAAGTAATATTTCTCCCTGACCGTGCGGAGGAAAGAGTCAATCTTTTCAGCGGGTACCATGGAAACGCAGCATCCTCCCCAGCCTGCTCCAGTTAACCTGGACCCCACGGCCCCGGCTTGCCTGAAGGGAGACGACAACACTCGTCATGGAAACAGACAATAAAAGGAAACGCGACGCGCAACGCGACTCTTCCTACTGTTCAGGTTGTTTAGTTGATTTGAATGTGCAAGCCATTTATAAATGGCTATAAGTGTTTCTAAAGCCTCAGTCTAAAGCCTAGTCTTCATGGACCCTCATATACAAAATTCTAAAGCACTATGATGCATTATAGGTCCTTACAATGCAAGCATATCCCACTTACATCACACATAAACTGCTCAGGAATACGTGTGTGTGTGTGTGCTCACAGGCAAATGTCAGCTGGTCCACATGTGTGCAGCTGCACTCATAGAGGTGTTTGTGTGTACTGTATGTATGTGTGTGTGTGTGTGTGTGTGTGTGTGTGCGCGCTCACAAGCAGATGTCCACCAGCTGGTCGAGCTGTGTGCAGCTGCACTCGTAGAGGTCCCTGCAGCTCTGGTGGCTCTGGTTCATGAGGTGACCCAGCTGGGCCACAGCGTCGGCCGGAGTCGCCTCACACACACTCCTGAAGCGAAGCACTCGCTCAGCCTCCCTGTACACATGCTTCGCCCGCTGGTACAACCTCAGCTGGGACACTGGGGACCACACACAGATGGATGAGGGATAGAGAGAGGGAGAGAGAGAGGGAGGGATGGGGGGCAGAGGGAGAGAGAGAGAAAAGAGAAGGAGAAATGGTAAATGCATGCAACTTGCTGCAGATGCTCTCAATAGCGCTCCTGACCATAGCATTACTGCTGAAGGACTTTAACCTTATACTAACCCCGCCCACCATGCTCTGTGTTATATTCTAACCTCGCCCAATATACAGTGTGTTGAACTGGAACTCCACCCACTGCTGCATATTGTAGTCTGACTCAACCCACCGTGACATGTGTGTGTATGTGTGTATTCTGGCTCCACCCACTGTGCTGTGTGTGCGCGTGTGTGTGTACGCGTGTGAGAGTATTCTGACACCACCCACCTTGTTGTGTGTTTGTGTATGTGTGTGCAGTTTGACTCCACCCACTGTGTTGTTCATGTGTGTGTGTATGTCTGTGTGTGTTGACTCTACCCACCGTGTTGTGTGTGTGTGTGTGTGTGTATCTGTGTCTGTGTTGTGATCTACAACCTCAACTCACCATGTTGTGTTTGTGCATGTGTGTGTCTGTGTGTTGTACTCTACAACCTCCACCCACCATGTTGTGTGTTGGCGGTGAGGATGGTGTCAGTGAGCTGCTGAGCGGTGATGCCCAGGAGACGACACACCTCCTCCCTGCTGTAGGGCTCTGGGTGCAGCACCTCCTCCACCCGCCCCTGTGCCTCCTCCAGACTCAGGCCCAGCTGCTCCTGCACCTCCCCCAGCTTCTGCACCCGCTCCCACTCCAACCCCCCTGCTTTGGCCAGCACCTGCACACACACACACACACACACACACACACCCTATTACTGTATACTCATCTAATGCAACACACAATATGACACTCAAACAACACAACACAACATACATTATGTGACAGTGCCAACAATGCAATATTCTCTATTGTGAGATGATTAAAAGATTGTCTTATCTTCCCAATTTTTGTGATTAAAATGCCTGGTTTTGGTGGTGGTGGTGTTTTCTAAATATTTGCAATGAATTTTACCTTTTTTTTTCAACATTACACACATACAACACATGGGGCACAACACAGTATTCCTGACATCCAGTGTATGACTCACACACACATCTCTACCTTTACCACACAGATTTTACACACCTATGATGCACTAGGCCCACAATAACACATAATACTGGTCTATTACACACACTAGGCCCACAATAAGTATATTACACATCTATAACATGTACTAGGCCCACATTAAGACATTACTCAGCTATTATATGCACTAGGCACAATAAGACATACTGTACTGTTACAGTACATGCACTTGGCCCACAATAATATACTAATATACAATAATATAATAATATACAATAATAGACATATTACTCCTCCATTATTATAAGGATGGGTTTGCGTTATATATGTTTAGGCCGACTCATGTATTGGGAACAAAAACATTGACATAAACCTATAGTGTTTATTGCCCATATAATAGAGTGTGAGGAGGTGCTGGAGGGAGGAACTGCTAACCTTGGCTGCGATGCGGCACTCAACCACTCTGATGTTAAAATGGGACGAGGCGGCCTTGTTCATCTCCACACAGCAGTTAGCGATGACAAACACAGCCCCATCAGGCAGACGCACGTCTGTGGCCCGCAGGGGGTTGAACTCAATCAGTTTGGCCTGGACACACACACACACACACACACACACACACATACACACACAACTCAATGATAATCAGCACAAACCCAGATCCACACGCATAGGTCACCATAGACCATCAGTCATTCCCTGCAGAGAGCAGAGATGGCCTGCTGTGTGTGTGTATGTGTGTGTGTGTGTGTGTATGTATGCGTTCATGTGTGTGTGTGTGTGTGTGTGAGAGATGGCCTACCGTTCCCTCCTCTGCCAGGAATGAGATGGACTGGTCCATGCCCCCGCCCTCTGTGCCAATGTAGCGCTCACACCTGGCACACACCTCGGCCAGCTCCACCTGGGCACAGAGGGAAAAGGCATCTCCAGTCAAACATTAACCTCAATAGCCTGCAGATCCACAGCGTGCTCTTTAGATACTGCACTGCCTTTACACACACCAACAAATACGAACACCCACCAACAAACACCAACACACAACAAATGTCAACACACAACTACAAACATGAACAAACATCAACAAGTCCAGTCAAGTAAGCCTGTGATTGTTGGATGGAACTGTGAGTCTGACTGTTCTAAAGTCAGTCATTTCAATTCTGGTCACATTGTAAAGACTGCAACCAAGCTTGTTGGTGTTTGCTGTTATTTGTTGGGTCAGGGGAAGCAGCCTAAGCCACCCCTGGCTGGTCCCCTCTCCCAGGTCTCAGTAGAGGACCATCATGAGGGACTGATTTACTTTGGTCAGGGTCTGGCGGTTAGCCTCGGTGGTGACGAGCCCAGCGCAGCAGACCAGTGCACTGGAGCTGGACAGTCCGGAGCTGGCAGGGATGGTCCCGTCCACTAAGCACCTCATGCCGGCTAGCGGAGACATGCCCACACGCTCCTATTGGAGGAAAGATTCAAACAGACAGAGGGCAGAGATCAACCAGCTGGTTCTCAATATACAAGAAAATAGTCCTGGAAATGTGGAAATATGGAACACTGTTAGCTATAGCCTACAGTTGGCAGCGCACACCTTACCTGAATCCCCTTGACTCCACATAGAAAGTAATAGTGCCATTGGGGATTGTCCCGGTCAATGGCAATACTGTCTGAGGTCACAGTAAAGTCCCTGCAAAGAGATGCGGATTCAACACTGCCATCTTCTGTTCAGCATATTAATGACTTATTGAATAAGTTATTTATTCCTTCATTGTCGCAGTGTAATCAAGTGATTGATGAACATAGTCCTTAGACGTACTTATATTTTTCATCTGTGTTGGCCAGGTGAATTTCTTGAGTGTTGCTAACCGAGACTGCGGCCAGGATGTTTTGCTCAATGGCCATAGGCAGCACAGCATAGCCACAGTAGTCAATGTGTTCTCCTGGGCAGGGAACAGTTGAAACACCATTACAGCTGATTCAGCGTTTTTTAACTTACAAAACAACACTAATAAGTTGTCTAAGTTGGTGAGGCTGTTGGATCATTTGATGGCCAACAAAGTTACCTATCAGATTTACTCTTCCAGGCGCACAGGCGTAGAAGAGTGCAGGCTCCCCATACTTTTCCTGAAAAGCCTCCTTTAGCTTCTGCAACCTGTTGACCATGCAGTTTCATCACTCACAAGACCTGGAATCACCTAAGTAAGATAATGGGAATCCATCAAGCGCGATTCCATTCATTTGGAAACTCACCTTTCATGTCCTGAGAGTTGCATTTTCAGCTTGGGCGGGTGAGATGTCATATCTGGTCCTTTGAGATGTTCGCACCTGAGACTGAGTCAACTGAAACCAGCACCTACATGTAGGCTAATGTTGATAATGCAATGCAATTCTCTATTGTAGTCAGCTGACTGTCATGCCTCGGTTCCTTCCAAATACACGGAAGAGGATCTGCACAGAGTCGGCAACAATTTTTCCTCTTCGCCAAGTCACTCGCTCACAGAAGGTTTTTGTAGCGCAAAGAATGCTGGGAGTTATTTAGGCTCCATACTGTGGTCAAGATGTCTGACATGGAGGATGATTTCATGTGCGATGATGAAGAGGATTATGACCTGGTATGTTTAGTTTCTTGCATTCCAGACATTACTCGGAGAGTCGCGATGTTACCGGGTGTGCAGAAGTTGCATTGCAAGTCATTATTTTGCCGCATGTTATCAGTATCATGGCCAGGCTTGCAACCGCAGCTCTGTTTCGAGGCCGTGGATGGCTCACTAGCACGGTATGCTAAGTACCTAGCTAATGTAGCGCGAAGCTAATGCTAACATAACAGCATTGGGGATACAACAGTTGCTTGAAACTTACTGCCAATTTCAATCTGATGACAATATATCAGACACCATTTAAGGAGTGATATGTTATGTGTGCAGTACATTGTAACTATTTCGAGATAGGTCGTAGACAGGGTCGTGCACTGCTATTGTCTCTGATCATGCTATGTCACTGACAAGCCAAACAACAACAGCCTACATAGCAATCAGTTCACCGGTATAGCAACATATGCTAAGTTCTGTCACTGAAACTTCAGGCATTCTCAACCGAACTATACTATGGGACTAGAAGTTGATTTCAAGACGAGACACTGGTAGCATTCTCCATATTGTAATGTACTGTGTGCAGTGAGCCAGAATTCGCGAAGCATTTTCCTCACGAAACAGGGAAAGGTAACGTTAGCCATAACATAATGTCAAAGCTTCCTAGCTCCTGTAATAGCTAGCCAGAGTCGAGTCGGGTTGGCAAAGGGTTGGTCCGATAGCCTATCATATTGTAGCTTGAGCCTTTCCACTAGAGGCGCTGGATAGAGAGGTAAGATTCACTTTTCTTCGCAGGTTTTTAGAAATGTTTTAAAGTGTTAAAGTCAGTCTCCATAACTTTTAGCTAATAGAAAGTAGCTCTTGTACGGTCACACCTTTGAATAGACTACTCGTCATGGTGTTTATTTGTGAGTGTTCAGTGTCGTGTTTGTTTACACATTGTTTTCACCCTGTCATTCTAGGAATACTCAGAAGACAGCAACTCTGAGCCCAACGTGGACTTGGAAAACCAGTACTACAATTCCAAAGCGTTGAAAGAAGATGATCCGAAGGCTGCTCTTAGCAGCTTTCAGAAGGTTAGGCTGTTGATATTGCATTAGCATCAACATTATGCATCAGCAACACTTAACCTGTAATAAGGCCAGATTTTGTTACAGACCCCAAAATCCAATGTATTATAATCTGGGCCCAGTTTTTCAAAATAGTGTGAGGAATTAAGGATTACTTTTGAACAACTGGGGCATGATCACAGCTAGCAAAACATGGGTTTTCCGAATCACTTAGATCCAGATTTCAGCAGTTTCGAAAAAATTGCAAATAGCCTGCCTGGTTTCAGTTGGTGCTGACTCTTTAACTTGAAAGCTTGATGTGTTTTAATTGCGCTAGCCACTAATGTGTTGATGGTTATGTGTGTGTGTGTGTGTGTTTCTCCATCAGGTGCTCGAGTTGGAGGGTGAGAAAGGAGAATGGGGATTCAAAGCACTGAAACAGATGATCAAGATCAATTTTAAACTGGTTAGTGTTCACCTACAGACAGATATGCTTTTAGAGGTAGCTTTGCTTTAAAAAAAAAAAATAAACAAAGAGGTTTTCTTTTCCATTACTTGCTGGTCATCCTGTTTTTTTTCCTTCATATCATAGACAAACTTCCCTGAAATGATGAATCGATACAAGCAGCTCCTGACGTATATCCGCAGTGCCGTCACCAGGAACTACTCAGAAAAATCAATCAACTCCATTTTGGATTATATCTCCACTTCTAAACAGGTATGATCACTGAAGATATGAGTAGCCTTATGTTAATGTTTATGCACAATGTTAATGTCAGGAGAACAGTCATGAATTAGCAGGTGACTGCTTACAGTAAGAGTTGTAGTATCACCTCTGGCAGATATGAACATTTCTCAAGGTAAATCTGTGACTGGCACAGTCTGCAATGCTGCAATGATTTCCTTTTCTTAATTAGTAAGTGTTGTCATTTTTGACCATGCATCAAGAGCAGAATGAACGAGAGTGAAAGTTTTATACTAGTTTAGCTGTACAACTAGATCATCAGCAAAGGAGAAACTGGTTAATTGTAGGACTGGAGACTCAGAGAGGTCTTGGAAAGATCTATTTGACTTACTTGACTTAAGCCCTTTGCTCTTCTTGGGTGCATAGGCCGTCAACAGACACCCTCCATCTCACTCTGTTGCTGGCTTTCTGCTCAAGCTCTCCCCAGTTCAGCCCACTTTTGGACATTTCTGCCTCTATGCTTCTTCTCCATCTTCTCCAGCAGAGATCTATTTGCTATTGGCTAAAGAGTTTTGAAATCCTGGCATATTGGCCAAATTCCAATGATGTGTATTTTAAGAAGGAAATATAAAGGCATCCATTGGCGAAGCTTGAATTAAATCATTGGTGTAATTCCCAGTCTCCTTGTTTTTGCTTTCTAGATGGATCTGCTACAGGAATTTTATGAAACAACATTGGAAGCATTGAAAGATGCCAAAAACGACAGACTTTGGTTTAAAACCAACACAAAGGTATTATATTGCTTCAGATGTGCTTGGATAAATCAGGTCTATATGCCTAAATGTTTCAAAACAAGCAATTATCACTGTTGCCCATGCTTCGTGAAGAATTTAAAGGATAAATTCTATGGTTGTGAATTCATGTTGATTTTCTTCTGCGTTGTATTTAAAATGCACCAATTGTTGACAAAATGAAGTTGCAGGTCACCGGAGACGTCCAATAGTTCTTGGATATATTGTAGATCATGATTACAAAGTACAGCTGCGAGCACCATTGCACACAAAGTAATAGCGATTTTCAGATTGGCAAGACGATTAACCAAAACCATTTGTCTCAAAGTATACCATAGCCATAGCTCCTTGTTGGCGGTTGGAGCAATGAGAGAGTAAGAGTCTCTCAGTTGGCAGTCAGAATAGTAAGAGCAAGAATCTGCAGTTGCAGTCTCTGGATATACCGAAAACACAGGAAAATCACATGAAAACAACATCCTAATCAGTAAAACCCAAGGAGAACAAGAGTCTAAACAGATAAGATGTCCCAAAACTGCAAGGATATTGTTGATGTTTCAAGAGAACGGTGCCTGTAAGCAGGCAATAATAGGCCTACAGATAGGACTAAGTAGGCAAGGAAGTAGACAAACTGCTCGTCACGCACACACATAACTCCAAGGACGTGTGCTATTCATGACTAATATAACACTGTAAGACTACACATTTTAATCATGGATTTAACACAAAAACATGCAAAAACCCTAAGATTCAACAGTAGAGACAATCCTCAGTTTTGACAAATGCCTGTTCCGTTTTTTTTTAGCTCGGAAAGTTGTACTTGGAGAGGGAGGAATACGGCAAACTCCAGAAAATTCTCAGACAGCTCCATCAGTCCTGTCAGGTAAGAGAGCAAGCAGAGGTCACACACTCCAGCGGGGTCAGAGGTCACACACGTTGTGTGTCCTTCCCTACTGGAGGGTCTCTTGTAATGTTTGATGTGCTTAATCTCAGTGTGCTGAGAGCAGATGTTTCCTCCTGATGTCTGCATTGCCGTGTATTGTGTTTACCCGCCTGTGTGTGTGTTGTTGTGGTTTCAGACGGATGATGGGGAGGATGACCTGAAGAAAGGAACGCAGCTTCTGGAGATCTACGCGCTGGAGATCCAGATGTACACGGCTCAGAAGAACAACAAGAAGCTCAAGGCTCTCTATGAGCAATCCCTGCACATCAAGTCTGCCATTCCCCACCCACTTATCATGGGTGTGATCAGAGGTACACACACACACACACACACACACACTCACGAGTGATCGGAGGTGCACACACACTTTGAACTGTGGCAGGGCGAACAAATGAGCACACATAATTGTATGAGTGGTATTCCTAACGAAGAGAAGAAAATGGGTACATGTGTGGTAGTCTTTAAGAACAGAAGATGGGTACACAGTGATGGCATATATTTATCTGAAATAATTTTTTATTGTCCTATTTCATTCTGCATTTATCAATTGGATGTAAACCCTCTGGGTTATGCTGTCGTGTAGAATGCGGAGGCAAGATGCACCTGAGAGAAGGGGAGTTTGAGAAGGCTCACACCGACTTCTTTGAGGCGTTCAAGAATTATGATGAGTCAGGAAGCCCTCGGCGAACTACCTGTCTGAAGTACCTGGTGTTGGCGAACATGCTGATGAAGTCGGGCATCAACCCCTTCGATTCGCAGGAGGTAAACAACCATGAGGTCATTGCCACAAAGCCTTTGTCTATAGAGCTTTCTGCCCACCTAACAGAATGTTTGTGCTTCTCCCAACAGGCAAAACCATACAAAAATGATCCGGAAATTCTCGCCATGACGAACTTGGTAAGGTAAGGATGAAATCGTTTCTGAATTCAGTTTGAAGCCAATCTTGGACTTGCACATACTGTAAAGAATAGCAGTGCCCCTGTACGGTATATAATTAAAGGAGCCGTATGCAAGAAATAGATGTAAATTAATCATAAAATGCCCTTGATATATCACAAGACGTTAAGGAGTAATGATAATTTCAAATACTTTTATCACTTACAACAGTAATCCAGCCTGAATATTGCCATTACAAAAGTGCATTTGCTACGTTATTATTATTATTACGTTGTCATTATGTGTTTACTATGTGTATATTATCTGTTTTGATCTGTTGCACCACCCTCAACCTATCCGATTTTGGCAACCTAGCTGGCAAAATCTTGTCTAGGAGGAGGAGAGGATACTATGCTCTGTAGTGTATTGAATGTGATTGCAGTACCAGCTTTTGGCCACAAACTTACATACTGCTCCTTTAATTATATGTTAATTAGGAATGTTGACATTTAAAAGGACTACTACGAACTAAGCCATGAAAAATATATGAACCAATATATCCCTGTTATTTGTTGCTGTTGTTTTGTGCAAGAACAACAAATTTGGTACAACACAGACAGAATTCGCGAAACGGCAGTTAACACTATCTGAACTACACTGTCTTGTTTTGTGACAGTGCCTACCAGAATAATGACATCACAGAGTTTGAGAAGATCCTGAAGACGAACCACAGTAACATAATGGACGACCCATTCATACGGGAGCATATTGAAGGCAAGGAGCTCCGCATTCTGTTTCCATGCTTTTCCGTGCTTTTCTGGCTTTGTGCTGTCATTGCACTGTCGACCATCTCAAATATTACATGTCATGTTATGAAATTACCTCTGGCCACTGTTAGAGGATTAGTTTTGATATATTGATTTTGAGCTTGATAAGACACATTCCTGACCTGAAATATAGCTCTGTCTTTAAACAGTGCCAGCAGGTTGCATTATGGATACTGTAGTTTTTGCTTGCATTCCAATTGACTTGTCTCTCCTTCTGGCTTGCAGAATTATTGCGGAATATCAGGACACAAGTGCTCATCAAGCTAATTAAGCCTTACACTAGAATACACATACCTTTTATCTCAAAGGTAAGGACACCCTACAGTGTGTGTATAATATTTAAAGGGATACGCCGGCGCGCTCAAACCTAACATTCCAGTGGAAGCAGTGGTCGAGTACAATGAGCTGACAAAAA
>JASCQY010000118.1:9609845-9619845 GCA_030264315.1 Sardinella tawilis
GGGGGGGGGCTCGTTTAGCAAAAGGATCTGACCTGACCACACAACCACATCTAGGACATCACAAGTAGCATCCTCTGTGGCTGAAAAATGTTTGCAGGCACACACACACACACAAACACACACACACACACACACACACACACACACACACACGTACAGAGCAACGTCCTCTGTGGTTGAGCAATGTTTCTGTGCATGAGCAATGAGTGTAAAGCACCATATTTAGGGTCAAGTATGGTTACTCTGGGTTTAAAGGGCAATCACAAAAAAAACTTCTAAGGCTTTGGTCTGAGTCTGCAAACGATCAGCAGAAACAGTAAAAGGAGGATGAGTATCGCGGGTCAAGTGTCAATACTGTAGCCCTTTTTACACGGCTGAATGTCTCGTGTCAAGTGTCAGAACAGCCCTTTAAAGCCCTTTAACACTGACTGTCATCCCTTGTCCATTGTCACTGCATGTGTGCTCCCAAACATCTGCCTCAAAGATCATATTTACCAAGATAGAGCAACACTATACCTCACAATGGGGGCAAACGTGAATCGTTCTGGTCTGCATAAATTGGCAGTCACAATATAAACCTGCATAAAGGCAGGTTAAAATGATAAAATAGATAAAATAGAACGCAAAATTTAACGGTCTTTTGTGCCTCTCGCTCCACTTTTACCCTCTCTGACTACTTTAGACCATGTCAGAGTAGTTATCTCCATCCCAATGTGAGACTCTTCAGCTCAGAGAGCATCTGCCGAAGGCTGGGACCTGCAGCGCTTGTGTGAATCTGGGTCATTGAGGTGTTAAAACTTGCTGAGGGTGTGAATGCCAGTTAAAGTTGGCGTGAATGACAGCAGACAGATGATGACTTCGCCTCCCATCTCTGTTCAATGATGGCTGACCCAGGTGCACAGATGTTGTGAGTGTATGTGTCTATGTGTGTGTGTAAATGTGTGTGTGTGTGTGTGTGTGTGTGTGTGTGTGGGTCTGGCAAACCTTGATGATGCTCTGGCAGGTGCCAGGGGGAAGCCTCAAGAAGCTGGTGTGTCCGTGTGCTTGTGCGTCTGTGTGTGTGTGTCTATGTGTGTGTGTGTGTGTGTGTGTGGCGCACCTTGATCAGGCCCTGGCAGGTGGCGGGGAGCAGCCCCATGAGGTTGGTGTCATTATGAGTGTGTATCGTGTGCGTGTGTGTGTGCGTGTGTGTATTTGTGTGTGGCGCACCTTGATGATGCCCTGGCAGGTGGCGGGGAGCAGCCCCATGAGGTTGGTGTCATTGTGAGTGTGTGTGTGTGTCTATGTGTGTGTGTATGTGTGGCGCACCTTGATGATGCTCTGGCAGGTGGCTAGAGGCAGCCCCACGAGGCTGGTGTCGTTGACAGCCATAATCTGGTCCCCGACGCTGAGCTTGCCCGAGCGGGCGGCGGCTCCACTGTTGAGCATGCAGGCCAGGATGACTGTGGGCAGGATGGAGCCCCAGCCAGACTCCACGATCACCACCCCCAGCATCTCCCCCTTCAGCTTCTCCACCAGCAGCTGTGGGGACAGACAGGTCGTCAGACGGAGTAAAGGGAGGGACCAGCTTCACTGTCTCACCCTCACTGAGACTCCACGACCAGCTTCACTGTCTCACCCTCACTGAGACTAGATGACAGGCTTCACTGTCTCTCCCTTACTGAGACTAGATGACAGGCTTCACTGTCTCTCCCTCACTGAGACTAGATGACAGGCTTCACTGTCTCACCCTCACTGAGACTCCACGACCGGCTTCACTGTCTCTCCCTTACTGAGACTCCAAGACTGGCTTCACAGTCCTTCTGCAGGAGCATCTGATGGAACCTTGTTGGAATCTTCACAGGCTTCACTGTCTCGTCCTTACTGTAGAGCATCTGATGAGAGTTTGTTCACTGGCTTCGGGGGAAGAACTCTATCTATCTACCTATCTACCTAACTATCTATCTATCTATCTGTCTGTCTGTCTGTCTGTCTATCTAACTATCTATCTAACTATCTATCTATCTATCTATCTATCTATCTATCTATCTATCTATCTATCTATCTATCTATCTATCTATCTATCTATCTGCTGTTCTTCAAATATTACATTGGGGTGGTTTGAGACAGGCACCAAAGTTAGTCAGAAACTCTGCAATTCCCAGCGTTCCTCTTTGCAGTTTTCTGACTCTAAGGAGAGTTCTGGTTCTCCTCAGCATTCCTCTTTGCCATTCTCTGAGTCTTACCCCAGGGCTACAATGGATGCCTTACGGAAGCGATAAGTGAAGTCATATCAAACATACATTGAAAAGACTGGTATATATTTCTAGAATGTTCACTGCGTGGCCGTGTCTGCTGTAGCCTGTTCTACTGATTATAGTGGAAGCCTCCCTGTAAGAAGAGTTTGGGTTCTACTCAGTGCTCCTCTTTCCAGTTCTCTGACTCTAAGAGTTCTTCTTAGTTTTAAGAGATCCGGTTCTACTCAGCTTGCCTCTTTGCAGTTCTCAGAGTTGGAGAAGTGGATGAGGTCATCATTGTACATCTCCTGTGTGCTGATGATTTCACTGTAGTCTTTCTGACTCAGGTCCTTTGGGTTGATGCCATTGGCCCGCAGGAACTCTTGATAGGCCATGCTAAACGCCTGTCCAATAGACTGGCCAATCAGCTGCGCCTGGCGGGTATAGGGAGGGAGGTACAGATTCAGCAGACAGAACAACCATTATAGTAACTGTCCCGGCTCCCAATATTGGCAATACAGTAGCTACAACTATAGACACAATGCCCACCAACACCACAACAACTATACACAGACAGACAGATGGATAGAGAGATAGGCAGACAGATAGATTGATAGATACATTGATAAATGGATAGATAGATAGAATGATTATGGACAGACGTATGGATAAACAGATCGACAGACAAATATACAGATACATAAATAGATAGACTGGAAAGACAGGCAGACAGATAGATTGATAGACAGATAGATAGTCAGATAGATAGATAGGTACAGATCGGATAGATACATGTAGATAAATAGACAGATACGTGTAGACAGATAGACAGATAGACAGACAAATAATAGATGCTTTACTGATGTTGAAGGTTCTATTTTATCATATTTCATCAGTGCTTTAGTGCATGTGTTCCCCTGAGGGGCTCTGGTCATGTGACTCACGTCCTCGGACTCAAAGACGTAGCAGACCATACGGTACTGTTTCCTGCAGTCGGCAGCGCTGCCCGAGGGGTCGGTGCAGTCCAGTGAGGCCGAGTGCGACATCCGCCGCCGGGCCATCAGCACCACTACGCTCCCGATGTCTGCAATGTACGATATAGTGCGCAGCGCGTTGTCCATGATTGTCTCCTACACACACACACATACAGAGGACATCATAAAGCCACACACATACAGTACACACAACCACATACTGTCCAGAGGACATAATAAGACCAGCCTCAAACACCACAAATATCATCTCTCTCACTCACACACACACACACACACACACACACACACACACACACACAAACACACACACACACAAATCACTGGTATCTTCACATACACCCATACAGTGCTGCACTGACTTCAAAATGATGGGTTAGACAATTACTATATACTGTACTGTACTATAGTAATTTCTGTTCCGCACAGGTGAGATCCTATAGGTAAGTCTACTCAGCTCTGTTCTACACAGATGAGGTTCTACAGGTAGGTCTACTCAGCTCTGTTCTACACAAATGAGGTTCTACAGGTAGGTCTACTCAGCTCTGTTTTACACAGGTGACGTTCTACAGGCAGGTCTACTCATCTCTGTTCTACACAGGTGAGGTTCTACAGGTAGGTCTGCTCATCCTCCTGCTCTCCCAGATGGCTGATTAGAGAGGACATGCTGTGTTTTTTAAGTTTAGTGATCAAACAGCGCACTCTGCAGGCTGATCCAGGGTATGTCAACTTCTAACATGCTTTAAAAAGAACCTCCAGGGAAGGAAGCTGTTTCCAGACCTGTGTGTCAGCATTTAAGGCTTGAAAGAACCTGAGTCTCAAGGGAGGGAAGTTGTTTCCAGACCTGTGTGTCGGCATTTAAGACTTTGATGGCCTTAGTAGAGATGAAAAGATCCACTTCAATGACACTGTGATTGTCTTCATTTGAAGTCTGAAACAGAGGAAAGTGGGATTAGATTGCCCTCTAGTGGCAGATAAATAGCACAACAAGTCCTGTGTGCAGGTTCTGCAAAGACAGATGAAGAACATCTCTAACCACTGAAGGAACACTGACCCACTGACATGGACTAGCAGCTTTCTGAGCACGGATCTGAGCGAGGGGAAAACAGAGTGGAACCTCAAGTTCCTGAGCTACTATTCTACCTTGACCTGGTCCACGGCTTCCTGGGCTTGCATCATGCGCACACTTTTGGACGGGTTTCGCTCAGAGAACAGCTGAGTAGAACCCAGGTAATTGGCAGCAAAAATGATCCCGTCAAGCAGATCCTCCGGCTCACAGGGGCCTGGAACTAAGAACACAGCAGAAGAACCAACAGACTGAGAAATGGACAGAGGAGCCCAGCAGAAACCAAGAACCACAGGAGCAGAGGAACCACACACTGTCGATCATAGTATCTTAAGAACATAGAACCATGAAGTCGTCCTGTGTGTTCTAGTCTATATGTGTGGTATGTGTATATGTGTCTGGAGGAAAACACACTTACCATCCACAAAGCTGGGAAAAGACGGGTTCTTCTTGACTTGCTGAAAACCAAAAGGGAGCAAAAGACAAATGAGGACCCAGTAGTGAGAGAGACAGCTATATGAGGACCTTCTACATCCAGCAGGGAAAAAGACTAGTTACTCATGTGAGACTGGCTATTATTTTGAAACTAGTTACTAGAAATGGGTTATTAGTGAGAAACTACTGTAGTTATTAATATGAAACTGGTAGTGAGAAACTAGTTATTAGTGTGAAAGTGGTTATTAGTGTGAAACTGGCAGTGTTGGGCTTATTTGGGCTTATTTTGAAACTAGCTACTAGAAACTGGTTATTAGTAAGAAACAATGTAGTTATTACAGTAATGTGAAACTGGTTATTAGTGAGAAACTAGTTATTAGTGTGTAACTGGTTATTAGTGTGAAACTGGTTATAAGCAGTGTTGGGAAGAAGCTTCGCTACAAGTAGCAAAGCTCAGTTAATTCAGTTAATTGCAAAAATGTGATGCATTTGTTGCATGAGTGAGTGGTGCAATAATTAAAAAACAAAATGCATACCAAACAATATAGTACAGTACAATACAATACAATACCATAACCAATCGTGTGTCTTCTACCACTCATGTGTGCACATTACAGTAAATATAAACAGTCATAAAAAGCCATATTGCAGCAGGCTACAAAAAGTGCAAAATGCTGTAGGCATCATACTGTATAAGCATAGGGAAATCAGGTCTTTTTTCAGGACTCAATAAAGCACACACGTACACACACTTTTCTGGGCATGGAATGTGGAAATAACAGGGATTATTGCGTTATTAAGCGTTATTTACATATAAAAGTACAATTGCTTACAATAAATAAGTTATTGTTGTATGACTACTGAAAGAGCTGATAGTTTGATCGCTAATAGATTCTTAACAGAATGTTGGATCATTTTGTTAATTTATAGGCACTAATAGTTAGCTAGCTACTTTTGCCATGTTTTTGTAAGTTAGCTTGCTATATTTGGTTCGGATAGCTATGGTGTAGTGAAGCTTCTTCTCATGTAGAGTAACTGGTAGCTTAGTTCACAACATTTTCTGAGAAGCTAGCCCAACACTGGTTATTAGTGTAAAACTGGTTACTAAGGTGAAACTGGTTATTAGTGTGAAACTGGTTACGAATGTGAAACTGTTTATTAGTGTTTGAGTTGAGCTGTTTCATATGGACAGATTCCTCAGACAGATGTGAGTGCTCACAAACATTTGTAGAAAACTCAAGACAAACAGCGTTTTGCAAATGTTCGCTAACGTTACCTTATGTTCGTGAATCTGGACACATCTAAGAGCAAGAACCTTTCTGATGCACCTTAATGCATAGACACATTCTGATACATCTCTCAACACAGAATCATTCTAATTGCATCTCAGAGCACAGAACTGTTCTGCAATCTCAGACCATAGAACCATTCTGATAAAGCACAGAACCGTTCTGCAATCTGCTGTTCAGCACCTCACCTGTGGGGGTCTGTGGTTCCTGTCGGTTCTGTTGGGTTCTACGTGCAGTTGGTTGTGATGGTGCTGCGGGCTGGCGTGGTCGGGGAAGTGTGCGGACCGGCGGCGCTCGTCCCGGCTGCGTGGGTGGAGGTCAGAGGTCAGGTCGTCAGGGAGCACCAGGGACAGGCTGACTGGTCGGGGGTGATGCGAGCGGCCTCTGGGCCTATCAGGCATCTCCCTTGAATCATGTGACCTCTCCGTGGAACCCATGTGCCGCCCCATACTGAGTGACCTCCTGACCTCGTCGGCCAAGTCCACGGTGACCTCTGGCCTAGGCTCATGCCCCTGTGTATGCCACGACCTTTGCTCCTCATCTCTGAGCCCTGTGTACGCTCTGGCCCGGGGCCCCTGCCCGCTGGTGTGTGTGTGTGTTTGTGTGTGGCCCTCTGGGTGTGTGTGTGAGTGTGAGTGTGAGTGTGTGTGCGAGAGCGACTCAACGTGACACCTGCTGCCCTCTGACCCCCGCCGCTGCTGCGTGCCCTGGGATGTGCTGCCATGGCGACTTTCTCTGCCTCGCCCCCCGCCAGCTGATTGGGCTCTGGGGCTGCAGCTGGGCCCTGCGTCCCTCCGCTCCTCTCGAATCCGCCGGTCAGGTTGAGCGTGTTCCTCCTCTTCCTCCTCCTCCTCCTCCTCCCCACTCTCACCTGTGCAGCTGCCATAAGTGGGTGTCAAACTGCAGGGAGGTGTGTGTATGTAGGGGGCAGTGTCTCGTGTGTGTGTGTAAGAGGCTGCTGTGTCTGGGGTGTGTGTGTAGGCCCTGCAGTCCTCAGAGACTGGCCCTCCGGAAGAAGTCTGCATCCCTGTCTGCGTCTCCGTCTGTCTCTCCGTCCGCGTCTCTGTCTCTGTCTGCGTCTCCCCCTCCTCTCTCCTCTCGTCCAGCCGGCCACCTCCACCCCCCTCGCCTCCATCCTGATCTTCCTCAGCCTCCTCTCCCTCATAGGGGTAATAGTCCTCCTCCTCCTCTTCCTCCTCCTCCTCTTCCTCTTCCTCCTCCTCCTCCACCTCCTCCTCATCCTCCTCGTCCTCGGCCATGGGTGCGTGGATGAAGGTGGGCTCGCTCAGTGCTTCTGGTGGTCTGTAGGGCCGAGCATGTGGACAGTGACACGGGGGGCAGGTCTGACTAGACCTGCTGCCGCTGCCGCAGGTGGTGCTGCTGCAGGTGGTGGTGCTGCAGGTGGTGGTGGCGGCGGCGGCGGTGTCCACCCCCCCATGGCCCTCCATCCCGGACCCGTCGCCTGCGCCCCCCCCCTCGTGGCAGTCCATGCCCTCCATGTAGCTCTCATCCTCGGGGCAACAGTGTACATAGTAGGTCATGCCGTCCGCCTCCGTGTGCAGCTCCTCGTCTTCGTCACAGTCCTGCTCTTCCTCTTCCTGCTCCTCCTCCTCCTCCTCTGAGCCCACGTTGTCGTACTCCGACAGAGACTCCTCCTCCACGCTGTCACAGTAGGCGGGGCTCTCATGGGAGGCAGCCTCATCATGATAAACCCCGCCCTCATCTGAGGAGCAGTCTACGTCGACTGCAGCAAGTCTCTGGACGTCCCTGGCGCTGACCACAGGAACCCCACTGAGCATGTGCGCCGGCTGGCCTGCTTCGGTTTCCGTGGTGGTGCTGCAGGTAGGGGGCTTAGTTTCCGTGCTGATACTGTGAAGCTGTTTGGTTTCCGTGGCGATACTATCATGCTGTTTGGTTTCCATGGCGATACTGTGATGCTGTTTGGCTTCCGTGGCAATACTGTGATGCTGTTTGGTTTCCGTGGCGATAGTGTGATGCTGTTTGGCTTCCATGATGCTTAACTTAGGGGGCTTGGTGTCCGTGGTGTTATTGAAAAGTTGTTTGGTTTCCATGACATTACTGTGATGCTGTTTGGTTTCTATGGCGGTACTATGATGTTGTTTGGTTTCCATGGCGTTACTGTGAAGCTGCTTAGTTTCCATGGCGTTACTATGATGTCTGTGAGAGGGCCCCTCCCCTGGGTGGACTGGGAGGTCAGTAGAAGGTGGAGCAGTGGCCTCAGTACCCTCAGACTCCGCCCCCAAGCCCCTAGCCTTTAGCTTCTTTCTGTGGGCCTTGGCTGGCTTCATGGAGCCTCCTCCAACCTAAGGACACACACAGACACACAGACACACACACACATTTTGTTTAGACATTACAAATAACACACTATGGTCAAACCTCAAAGTGCCACTACACACCTCAGAGTCCAGTGCTCAGGGCACCATATTAAAGGTGCACTATGAGATCCTGAATGATGTCACTTCTGTTGATGTTCCACGTAAACAAAGAAAACATTCCTCTCAAATTCACAACACTTAATCAACTTTTGTCTCAGCCCCTGTGTTGTTTCCAGACACCGGACTTCCTCACACTGTATTCAGGGGGCAAGCAGCAAGCTGATCAAGGTGAGATGCTTACGATTTTAAACAAAAATGAAATTGCACTAAAAACCATGCCAGATCTCATAGTACACCTTTAAAGGGCACGCACACAAACACACACACACACACACACACCATGGTCCAGTGCTCAGGGTTTCATACCAGAGGAGCTTCTTGTGCTGCCTATTCGTCGAGTACAGCAGAGTGACTACAGACACATGCAAGCTATGGCAATAACACTCCATCACGGCCACAGCAGCACTGAGAGTGTGTGTGTGTGTGTGTGTGTGTGTGTGTTCCTCATCCTATCAGCAGCCAAGTGACTATCTTTTCAACATTCTGCTGCCGCACACACACACACACACACACACACACACACACACACACACACACACACACACACACACAGAGACACACCCACACCCAGAGACACAGAGCTGGGTGGGGCACCAGCGTGACTCCAATGAGAAGACAATCAGATAAGAGACATAACAGCATAAGAGAGATGTAGAGAAGGAGAGATGAAGTAAGAGAGAGACGCAGAGAGAAGGAGAGATGAAGTAAGAGAGGGATGCAGAGAGACAGAGAAAGAATGATAAAGAGAAAGATGAGGAGAGAGAGATGAAGAGAAAGAGAGATGAAGAGAATGGAGAAAGCGAGAGATAAGGATGAGAGAGAGGGATGAAGAGTGAGAGATGAAGAGAAAGAGAGTATACAGAGAAAGTGAGAGATGCAGGAAAAAGTGCAAGAAGAAAAGAAATCGAGTGATGCAGAAAAAGAAAGAAAAGAGGGAGAGAGAAGTCTGATTCAGCACCGTCCCTCTGCAGGGGGTCTGATGCACAGCAGGAGGCTGCGCCTCCTTTCCTCCTGCGCCTCCTCTCCCCCTGCACCTCCACTCCCAGTGCTCCTCCTCCTGCACCTCCACTCCCAGTGCTCCTCCACCTTCATCTCCCATTGCTCCTCCCCCTGCATCTCCTCCCATTGTACCTGACCCTGCTCCTCTCCACCACACTTCCCATTGCTGCTCCCCCTATATTTCCCACACCTACCAGTGCTCCTCCCGATGCACCTCATATTGCTCCTCCCCCTATCTCTCCTATTGCCCCTCCCCCTGTTCTTCAACCTAATCATGGCCACTATGAGGATCATTTCTCTGCTGCACCTCCTCTGATGACTCACTCACACACACCAATGCAGCCACACACACACACATACATACACACACACACACACACAAACATCTAGCTGCTAACTGCTGCATTTGGTCTGTGTGTGTCTGTGCTGCATGTGTTCTGTGTGTGTGTGTGTGTGTGTGTGTGCTGCTCGTGTTCTGTGTGTGTGCTGCATGTGTTCTGTGTGTATGTGTGTGTGTGTGTTACATGTGGTCTGTGTGTGAACT
>JASCQY010000118.1:9708895-9722121 GCA_030264315.1 Sardinella tawilis
AGAAACGCAATTTCGATTCCTTTGTATGTCCAGTACATGTGAAAGAATTGACAAATAAAACTGACTTGACTTGACTACGACTTGACACAGGCACACAGTGGAGTGGAAGAGTGGTGCTGGTGTTGGTGCTGTGGATGATGCCAGGTGCAGCGGTGCTAACTCACCCGTGTCCAGGTTGCAGAGGAGGCTGTCCTGCGAGACGGCCTGGAGCCTCCTCAGGTAGTCCTGGCTGTACCACACGCGCAGGCGCTCCCCCCGCCGCAGCCGCCGGCACACGCGGAAGTACACGTGCTCCCCGCGCTGGAACGCACTCAGGTTCTGCTCCGTGCTGTCTGACGAGCTCCGAACAAACCTGCCCCCAGAACAGGCAGACAAGTACAGTGAGTGTGCAGTACACACACACCACCATGTGTGCAGCACATACATGTACACACCACGTGTGTGTAACCGAGGTCCTCTGTGCTAGTGAAGCCCTGCTACTCGGCCGGACAACGGCCCGCAACCTCACAACAACACAGCAACTCGGATCGGGAGGCGAACACCCTAGCCACTCGACTGAAAAGCCCAGGCTCTCAGTCAAGCACCTGATGGTGTTCTTGAAGCGTCGGGAGTGAAGCTTTACTAACGTTCCACATGTGC
This sequence comes from Sardinella tawilis, assembly GCA_030264315.1. Classification (NCBI taxonomy): domain Eukaryota; kingdom Metazoa; phylum Chordata; class Actinopteri; order Clupeiformes; family Clupeidae; genus Sardinella; species Sardinella tawilis. The sequence goes on from JASCQY010000118.1 coordinate 9,709,535, forward strand.
AGCTAGGTTAGCTGGCATGAGTTTGTCCTGCACCATCTGGGGCAGCTGGGGCCTCCTGGTCAGGCCCTATTGCTCAGGCCTACTGGTCAAGATCTCAGGGTTGTAACAGAGGGGCGACCGGACAAACCTATTGGTCAGCCCCTACTGGTCAGCCCCTACTGGTCAGGCCAACTGGGCAGGACCTCAGGGTTGTAACAGAGAGGCTACTGGACAAACCTATTGGTCAGCCCCTACTGGTCCGGCTCTACTGGTCAGGACCTCAGGGCTGTAACAGAGGGGCGATGGGTGGGTGCCCTGTGCAGCAGCTACAGAACATGCAATGTAGAGACCCTCCCCAGACACAAGCTAAAGTAGAAGACATCTTAAGTAGCTCCCCAGGTCGGCATTGCATTCCTGAGCTCCTTTTATCTTTTTTTTTAAAGATATTTTTGGGGCTTTTTGTTGCCTTTATTCAGATAGGACAGCAGAGACCGACAGGAGATGAGTGGGGAGAGAGAGATGGGAGGGGCTGGGAAATGACCTCGGGTCAGACCCTAACCTGGGTCCCCGGATTCATGGTACGGCCAATGAGCCACGGCACCCCCAGCTCCGTTTCTCTTTGAAGATTTACTTTAGTATGTAAGTAGTACAGGCAGCAGCATGTCTGAACAAAGAACAGAATGGGAGTATGTTTGTAAAAGCAACAGTATGTTGTGAATGTGCCGAATAGATATTCCTACTACATAAACCCTTACAAGAGGGTCCAGAGTAAACAAACAAACAAACACACAAACAAACAAACACACACCTCATCCAGTTAGCCTTGGTCTCGTCACTGCCATCGATGCATCTGTATGTGTTCTTGTCGACAATCTGAAAAGAAAACACATTTTTCTGAGTACAAGCTTTACCTGTAATTCAAAAGCATGTGAAGGTTAAGCAGCCGAATCTTGTTGCAAGAACTTGAATATGAGAATGGTCAGTTAAAAAGAGTTAGATAAGCTAAAAGTAGCTCCTAACAGACGAATCTAGGAGAAACTCCTAAAAAATAATGGTCAAGTCGGTTGTAACTTTAGGACTTTTAGCGCTAAAAGTAGCACCTAAGACTGGGGCAGCTTAGAAGTTGTCCAGAGGACTCCTAACTCACTAAGACTTATTCATAAAACATACCGGACTCCAAACTCACAAAGACTAACTCATCAAACATACAGGACTCTATTCCAGAGGACTCCTAACTCACTAATACTACAATAACTCATAAAACATACTGTACGCCCAGAGGACTCCTAACTCACTAAGACTAACTCATACTGTGCGTCCTGCATGCAGCATGTTGAATGCCGCACGTCTGTAATCTGACATGCATACACAGGGTCACGTACTTGAGGAGGGAGTAAATATGCAGCTTGTAAGGAATGCTGTTGCGCTGCCAATGTCATATGCTACATTCATTCACACCTTATTCCCTCTCTTCTCTTCCTGCTCTAGGGGGGAGGACATGTAGGCCTCATGTCGTCTACTTCACTCATCTAATGCCTGAGGAATTTTGTCTTTGCACTCTGGAGACTTCTCTTAAATCAACTTGAATGGAAGTTATTGATCTCTCTCTCTTGAAATATTATGCAAACTTGAAATGTCATTACTTTACAGCCCTTTTGCTGAATCGTTTTGTTTGCACTTTCTACATGTTTTTCTGTCTGTCATGGAGACCCTTCTGACTGTTTAAAACTCCAACCCCAGTGAGTGAAATATTCTGCTAGCAAGTGCCAGTCTCATAGAAAGGGTGTATATGGATCTAGCCGGCCAGCTGCCAGTGCACTGTTCTAATGGGATAACTAGCATGCTAGGATAACTGAGCTAACTATTCAAAACCTGTTGTATGCAATATGCGGATTGTTTCTTAAATTGCCCTGGATTACACATTATAGTGAATCAGTCCCCCTGGACACTATGGCGGATTCCTGAACCCTTGAACAGGAAACCCTTGACCCGCATATCCTGCCTCCCTCTTTTTGCCCGCACACTTTTCTCGTCTTTTCCCTCTCCATGTTTGTGATCATCTTTGCCTGTCAAGAACAACTGATGATTTTTGCTAACCTGGAGCTAACGTATGCTACTAGTCTCTGCCCTGGCTTTGAACGCTATGGTCTCTCAAGAGGGTTGCATTGATAAGTCGCAAAGTTTGTATACATCAAATAACAAAACATACACGGATGTAATAACAATAAAATTTTAAAAGCGCCTTTTCATACACATCTAGGGTATTTGAAAATGTTCTCTGAGGTCTCCAAAGACGGCATGTAACCTTAGTGTGGCTGAAAACAGGCCAAGGAAACCTTAGCAGGGCCCCAGGGTACAGTGCCTAGTTTTCCGCCTGTGCTAACGAGCTGTGCTCTGATTGGCTGCTGCTGTATCACATCATCCTTGCAAGGCCATTGAGCTATGGTTAACGTTTGTTCGCTAATGTCAGAATCTGCCAGGGAAGAAGAAGGAGAAGTGTTGGAATATGAAACATGGAGTTGAGCGGAGGCAGCAGGCCTAAGATATCTCTGACAGTATCTCTGACACAGAGATTATGCTTGTATCTCGGACTTCTCTGTCACCTACTGAGCTTGACAGCAGCGGTTAGTAGTTTCCATAGGCTTTTTCGGGATGAAAATGTGGGTAGGGTTTCAATAGGCTTTGCCAATGTCACTGTGGAAGTCTATATGATACCAGTATACTCTACATAGCTGGATAAAAGGACTAGGCCTATATTTTATTCATTTTGAACATTTGTTTTAAAACATTTGTTTGGTTTTTGACGGAAAAGAGCTTTAACTTATGTTTTCATTTATTTTATTTATTTGGGGATAATTATTATTCTTTGGTGAGAGAGAGAGAAAGTTACACTTTAGAGTCAAGCCCAACATAGAGGTGCCTCCGTCCCTTAGTATGGAGGAGAGACTCCACACCCCCCAAGCCCCCTGATGCTGGAGGCTACGCCCACACCTACCACCCAGGAGGTGCTGGAGGCCAGCTGGTGGGACAGCAGCTCCCCCTGGTAGGGGCCAAACAGCGCCCCCCTGGGGATGTCTTGATCCATGCAGCACACGTCCACCTCTCCCCCCTCCCGCACCAGCTCGATTCCCGAGGGGATGGTGAGCGCGGCCCGGTCGCTCACGCCCACGTCCACCGGTGTGTCCGGCACAAACACAGGAGGGCCGTGTGATGGGCACTCCTCCAGAAAGAACTCCTTACACTCTTCACAGACTGTGCACACACACACACACACACACACAGTAACTCAGTTCTGTTACGCAAAGTAAATACACATATACTTACTACATCAATATTTAATCTGCCTGCCTTTCACACTGATTGGCCACTTCAATCAAATTGACTAAAATGAATTTATAGTTAGCTCTAACTAGGGTAGAGTGGTTAGCTCTAACTAGGATAGAGTGTTTAGGGGTAACTATTGGGTAGAGTGTTTAGGGATAACTATAGGGTAGAAGGATTAGCTGTAACTAGGGTAGGGGGGGTTAGCTGTAACTAGGGTAGGGGGTTAGCTGTAACTACTGTAAGGTAGAGTGGTTAGCTGTAACTAGGGTAGTATGGTTAGCTGTAACTAGGGTAAAATGGTTAGTAATTGAAAGGTTCCGGTCATCTACACTGTACAAGATCTTAGCAAACAAAAGAGGCTATTCCCAACCCTGATCTATGAGAAGGCAGATGGGGGTGTTCATCAAAGCTAAATATGGCCCAGTGAAGTCCTCAAAGTAAATCCGTTTCTTACACCACAAGTCAACGGACTGTTGGCCTCCAGAGCTGCAGCCCTCATGGTCGACTTTCAGCTTTTTGCTGGAGTCCTCAATCGCCTGCTTGCTGCTGCCGCTGCAGTGGAGGAAGAGGAACAGCAAATTAGGCTGCAGCCCTTCGTCAAACACCCAACAACGGACTCCCTCACCTGGCCATGTAGTGGCACCAGCATTCAGACATGGCCCACCTGTGCATAGTAGGCTACTGTGCAATGAGCTCCTTAGAGCCTCCCCAGTAATGTGAGGCAGCATTCATCCGGTGAACTCACCTGGTGGAGCAGTCCAGGCTCTTCTCTGGAGCCGGAAGCACACTGAGAGGGGGGGAGGCAGCCATGTTGGGGGCCCTGGGCCACTCACACCACCACCACCGTCACATCACCCGGGGGGCGGAGAGTAAGCATCTCAGGCTCTCTTTAACACAGACAAACACACAGCGCCATGTGATTCATGCGCCACCCATGTTACTGAACAACAGTGAGAAATGAACATCACATACTCAACAGATCGGGCTCCATGTCCTGCACGCACACCCACTTGTTCCTGACATTATGCCTTAATTACCTTCAGGATAAGTAATCACTCTCACTCTCTATCTATCTTGAGGCAGAACTGCAAAATAAAGAGTTCTTTTCCAAAAGGCTATAACAGCCATTTTAATGCCATTTTCTTAATTTCTTTGGTAACATTGGCACAATTCGGGCTGGGTTAATGCTATGAGACTTGTCCTTACTTAATTCTAACAAAACAACAGTCATTTTACTGATATTAGCTGAGAAAAACAATAAAAATAGCCTACATAATTTTGGAGCATTTTTGAAAATGGATATATAGCGTATTGGAAAAGAGCTCTTCAAATATAGTTGTAACATACAGTATTCCATCGTTCAGTCTGACATCTTTTATTGCCTTGGATGACAATTACTTTGTGGTTGCACACGAACACTCGAACAACATTTGGGTGAGAATTGGAAGGACATGAAGCTCTCCAGTCGAGTATAGTCTGCCCCCTGCTGGACTGTTGCGATGCTGCTGACGCGTGAGAAAACCCCGACATCCAAAATATTTGGTCTGCAAAACTGAAGCGGGATTGGTTCTCATCATAAACTAGACTATGATTGGTCCTTATTACCGTCACTCACACCAGACTGTATATTACATTGACGACAAGCTCGAAGGAAACAAATGGGGCAACAATGATCCTAAAAGGCAAACTTGCATTTTGCTTCCAAAGTTTGTTGTTGCTGCGAAACAATCCGCAAACTCCGCAATGCATGTGGATCTCTGTCGGGTCCTAATGGGCGAATGACAGCTATGCGTCAACACCAGATTTACTCGATTCCAGTCTGCAGGCAATTGGCAATTTGCCTAACGCTTTCGGAAGCCATTTTCATTGGCCACATTGGCTAGTAGGACTAGCTCACCTTCTGTCGAGTCCGCAGTCCGTCGGGGGGTCTGTGCAGGACTTTCTAATGCACGACCCCGGAGCTTTGCGCGCGGTCAATCCAGTCGCGGAGACAGTGGCAATGTTTGCTTTTACTAGTCCCGGGCGATGTAAAGTTTATCATTTTACATTATTGTTACGAGTCAGCTGCTTCTCTCTGCTTTGACCACCATCTTTTTATTACAGGAAATGACATGGAAAACGGAAGAAAGCAACTTGAGTGTACGACCGCGGACTTATGATAGATGGAGAATAAATTCAGCCCCCCATCCCATCTGAATGTTGAACTGAGTTTGGGGGAAAAGCTGACAGGTCTCGTAAGCAACACTCTAAACAAAGTTTTTGGGTTGCATTGGGCAGCAGAGTTCAATACAACCTGAAACAAGTTCATACTAGCATATAGATTTCACAATATCAGACACATCGAGATGTATTTTTGGTATGAAAAGGTGAAATGTGATCTCACAAAAAATCCTTTGTGTTTGGCTGTGTCGGCCAGTGCTGCTGCGCAAATCAATTCTAAGCTTCAGAGAAAATTCTACTCTAGACCAGGGTGAGAAAATAAGTGAAAATGGACAGATGAATAGATCACAACAAAAACAAACAAGCTTCATTTTAACAATTTATTAACAAAATGATAAAATAAATAAATACAAATTGATCAAATGCTCCTAATATCAACTTCTTCCCACGTTCCCTACAGTATTTTCTAAACGCTGCATACAAATAACTCATCACAGAGAAGGCTCAAAACAGGCGAGGTAAGAAACCTAGCGGTTCACTCACAATGTCAGGCCAACGCAAAAGAAACAAAGAGATCTGTGACAGAAACAAGTCCAAAAATAATCACACTTCTTATCTCTTTAAAATCATCATGAAAAAATACAAACAATTTTACAAATATCGAGATTGTGTAATAAACCATTTACACATAGTTCAGCACACCAGGTGAGCTATGTTTTGAAATTCATATCGCTACTATGCATCCCCTTCTGGGTGGAAACAAAGTGGAAGAGTTTTCAGATTTTTTCTTTCTTTTTTGCACACTTCACATTAAAAGTCAATTGTGTGTCCTGCAGACGAGGTGACACACTCTCTCAGGTGCAGAACAGGGGGGACATCAACAGCATTACAACAATATCAGATGAAATGCATCAAGAATACTAGAAGGCCACAAGAATGACATACATGGGCACAGAAGCAGAGGATGTGGAATGTAGTCAGATATGCCACTGGAAAAGAACTAAACACATGGAGCCCAATGCACTGGCCAGTCCAGAGACTGCAGATCTCAACAGGCTGGAGTGGGGACTCCACAGCCCCCAGCCCAGAGCCCCACCTTGGCATGCAACAGTGGTTTAAGCAAAATAATAAATTGAGCTGTGTCTCCAAATGTCAAGTGATATGTATATAAAAACAAAACAAAAACAAAAAACAAACAAACAAAAAAAAAAACATCAAAAAGGCGTCTTACAGAACAAGAAGAAATGCACATGAGGGATCTCTTTGGGTATACTGGTGTCATCACAAATTCAATGTTAAAAGGAATGTGTGGCTGTTTCTCTTTAAATTTACAACAAATGCACTCCACAAGACCAGACTCAAGATACCCCCACCCCAACCCCTCCCACATCCCCCCGTACCACATTTACATCCATATTCAGCTTTCAGCATCAGCCCAGCCAGCCGGCACTCTGGGCCACTCCTGCAGCAGACCCCCCTGCACTCTGGGCCACTCCTGCAGCAGACCCCCCCCCCCCCCCCCGTCTCATCTGGGCCTTCCTGCTGGCATGCTCACAGCCTCTGGCCTTCTCACTAGACCAGTTTAAACCCACGGCTGCGGTCCACTGTAGACCAGTTTAGACCAGTCCAGTTTAGACCAGTCCTGTGAAGAGTACAGGAGTTCAACTTTGCAGATGCAGTGTCCTCAGTTTTCTTTGTTCATCTTCAAGTCATACTGCTCTGATCGAGATGCAAGTCTGCGGTCTTTTGTCTGTTTTTTATATCTCAGATTGGCATTACACTGCCAGAATGTGTACTGAAAACAATGAAATGACAATTTTGCATAAAGCTTTACAAAATGAATCAAAGTAAAATGCATATCCAAAAGAAAGAGAAACCTGAACACAATTCTATAAAATGCTTGCATAAAAAGGCATGCTCTAAGAGTTCCTGATCAGACAATGTTCATCCAATCAGTGGCATTTGATCCTTCCAAGTCTGAATTGAATACACCTGATTCAAAGGTCCTCCACGAGAATGTGCAAGTGATGAGGGGGGAGAGGAGGGCTGATGCAGGAGCGCTGATATGTCCACAAGGAGTAGGACCCTCGGGTGTCACGCCACAGCACTGCGGGTGAAGGGAGGGGACATGATCTCAGCCCCAGGAGCCCGAGAGGGGGGATGGAACCCAATTCCCAGATGAGTTCCACTCTTGGAGAGGGGGGGGGGGGGGCTAACTAAAATACCTGGGGTTTCAAAGTGCATAAAAGAATGCTAAGATCGACATGAATTACATCTAAGTGATTTCCACTTTAAAAGAAACAACAAAAAAGATGTTTGATCCTGGAAATTGAAGAGATGGTGGCTTAAGTTAAGCACCTCTATGTCACATAGACCTTCACACAAAGCACAGGTTAAGACTCTTAAGCCGTCTCCCTTGAGTACATTTTGGACAATATTTCACCATGGATAAAAATAACTTAAGGCAGTTTCAATCAACTTAAACCAAATTGCTAACATACACATCCACCTCCACCTCCATACTAGAACTCCTAATGAGAGCGCCCATCACTAGGCCACGCCCTGTTCTGTGATCCTGTTCTTGTGCTTTAGGGTTTCCCCTCCGCTGAGCACGGGTGGGCGGAGCTTGGGCAGAACCGTGTTAAGAGAAGCGGTGAAGACTGTCACAGTGCATCTGGAGCAGACAGGAGCCAGGAAAGGCACTCTGGGTACCTAGACGTGGAACAACTTCTTCCGAGAGAGAATGTGAGGGTTCCTCTGAGAGAGAATGTGAAGGTTCTTGAGGGCGGGGGCCAACGGAACTCAGAGTAACATGTGTATGCCAGCGTGAGCTTCGAGATGAAGATGGGTAATTTCACAGTACGGAATGTGCTGGTCTGCTACTCGACAGATCAGTCCTCACATACCCAACACACACACCCACTGACGGCACAATCTCCACTCCAAGGTTCTGCTTACACTCACAACAAAACAAAAAACAATGGTCCTTTTATGCACACTTGACCAGTATCTATATTTCACTTAATTTAATTCCGTAGTAATGCTTTTACTTGTGCAATTGTTTTTTTTAATCAAGAGCCTGTTGGTAATTTGAGATGAAAACCACTGTTGGCCATCGCTGTTCCTTATTTCTCTTGATCAAATGTTTTCTTTCAAGATATGTTAATTGATCATGGATTAATGTAAACATGATACACACCATCAGCTGTGCAGTGACATTAAGAACAACACACGATTACTCCACAATTGGTCAAATCAGGGTATTAAAAGGATCCAGAAATGGGTTGAAATAACATCAAGTAGTTCTGCCCTGTTTGACAAGAGATATCTGCTTACTATCCTAAGTGCTTGAAGGAAATCAGAGGCCATATTGAAAGAGTTGTTAGTGAAGAAGCGGATAACCAGGCTGAAGACAACATCGTCATGGAGTTGGGGGGGGGGGTGCAAGTCATGGCAAGAAGGAGAGCTAGGCTAGAGAGCCTTGTGAAACCGGAGGCAGCAGGAGGCCTTGGCGATATGGCACTCAGCCTTCGCGTTTTTTACACATTGTGTCTCTCCGGGCCTTGAGATGGGATCAAGAGCTGTGTGACTGAAGCTGATACATTTTATTTATTTATTTATTTATTTATTTATTTATTTATTTATTTATTTATTTTAGGAAGACCTAAAGGCTGAGAATTGAATAAGGAGTGGGGGAGGAATAGGACACTGGTACACCAAAGCCCGGAGATGAGGCTCGCTCAGAAAGACGAGACAAGAGAGACAAGAGTGGCTTTCCATGCTGACACAGCGATTTGTAAGCGCTGAGAGAAAACATCATGTAGTGTTTGGGCACGTAGCAGTTAAAGATAGAGACGGGAAATTTTGAGTTAGCATTGCGCAGGAGGCAGCCAGGATATGATGCGTTGGACAGGAAGGGAGGGCCTGAGAGTGGGTGGCAGCACTGACTCTTCTGGTGAAAGGCCCCGTCTGGGCATCGAGGCGGCCGCGCTGAACCCACCTCGTCTGTTGATCTGCTCTCTCTGTTCCCTTCTCAGAACACCAGCCTCAGCACGCAGGACCATGAGAACATCATCGTGGTGAGTGAATCAGGCGTGGCTCATGGCTCTCCAATGGGCTGTGTGTGTGTGTGTGTGTGTGTGTGTGTGTGTGTGTGTGTGTGTGTGTGCGCTTTTGTGGGAAGCACATACAGGAATGTTATTGAGTAAGCTAAAGGAGTTATATTAAAGGATTTATGTGTGTTTTTGGTGGGGGGAAAAAGTTAAATAAAGCACTACCACAATGCAGTGAAGTGTTTGTTTGTCTGCAGGCCATAGCTCCACTCCTGGAGAACAACCATCCACCACCTGACCTGTGTGAATTCTTTTGCAAGGTAATACACACTCACTGACACACACACACAGTCATACCCACTCACTCAGAGTAGACGTCAGAGGGTTCTGAGGAATTTTCTGAGAGCATTCAGTTGAGGCTAAAAATAACCAGGTCTGGTGTGTGTGTGTGTGTGTGTTTTCCCAGCACTGTCGTGAGCGCCCTCGGTCAATGGTGGTGATTGAAGTGTTCACTCCTGTGGTTCAGAGAATCCTTAAACACAACATGGTGAGTTTGTGTACCTTTCATTAATGCGGAGGTGAATATCGGTTTCAGTCTTCCAGAAGTCTGGTGAATGTTTGAGTTTAGCCTCTGGTACGCTCTGTTACCTGTTAACACACTGTCTCACTCTCACACACTCTTTCTTCCTTCCTTATCCTCTCTCCCTCTCTCTTTCCCTTCCCTCTCTACCAATTTCTCTCCCTCTCTCTCGCTCTCCCCTCCTCTGCCCTCCTTTTCCTCCGTCTCTCCCTCCTCAGGACTTTGGGAAGTGCCCCAGATTGCGGCTGTTCACGCAGGAGTACATCCTCGCACTGAACGAGCTTAATGCAGGCATGGAAGTGGTGAAGAAGTTCATCCACAGGTCAGTGCGCTCTACAGAAGAAGACACAGAACACACACGGCACCATCCTGCCCCCTTCCCAAGGCTGGGCTGCTCAAAGGCGCTGTCGTAACGGCTAGCATAGCATTATTAACTGAGAGAGATTTTATTTTAAACATCCTCTCTTGCTCCCTCTCTCTGTCTCTCTCTCTCCACATTAAACACACACACACTTAATAGTGAGTCTCTCTCTCTCTCTCTCTCTCTCTCTCTCTCTCTCCCTCCCTCCTTCCTCTTTTATGATCCATTACTAAAGTATGTTAAGACGTAGCACAGTACAGTAAGCTGGAGATGTACCACTAATTTGCAAAAGAAAGACTGTACTTGTTCATTCGTTTTTGTGCAGTTATGTGTGGGCATCACTTAAATCTATGTTAGCATTTCACAATATAATAGCAGAAAGGGACCAGGGATCATGGTTGAACAAGAGATGTTCATGTTTGTAACACTGTGTGTGTGTGTGTGTGTGTGTGTGTGTCTGTCTGTCTTTCAGCATGCATGGACCTACTGGGCAATGCCCACACCCCCGCGTTCTGCCCAATCTGGTGGCTGTTTGTCTGGCCGCCATTTACTCCTGTTACGAGGAGTTTATCAACAGGTGAGCCAGAGCGTTTCTTATGATGGACTAAAGACTTCATTTCCATACACTATGTCTTGAGTTGGCTATGCCGTTAATTAACAAACATTTAACAACACTGGTATGACATTTTGTTCAGTCTGACTCTTCGTTGACATTTTTGGTGTTAAGTATGAGTGTGTGGTAATGTGACAAGATGGTTTATAGCAAACGTACCTGAATGCCTCCGTCATCAATGCCTGCTATCCTTTTCAAAGATTGATTTATTAATGACCTTTCAGGTTAGGAGGTATTTGATTGCACAATACTGTATGGCATTTGATCAGTTATTTCCGGTTTAGTTGCTCATCTCTTAGATGTAGTGCACGGGTGTGTGAAACCATATTTTGCAAGGGCCTTTAGCACCTATAACACCGACGTGTGACTGACCTGTCCATTCTGTGCATTTTTACACCACTACACCTCCTCCTACCTCAGAAAAACAGCTCTTTACATCAGACCTAACCCCACAAACATCTTGGAGACACATCACTCCTCGAATCGCCTCATTGACATGCATTGAGACATTTCATTAAGCAAAGATGGTGGAATTGATAAACTGAAAGTCCTGTCACACATTGAAAGTAAACAATCTCGTTGTTCAAAGCGACATGATTGACGGTTTCTTCTCCATCATAGCCATGTGCCGAATGAATGCAGATGCAGTGAGCGAATCCACATTTTTTTAAGCAACCTGCGCAAAGATGTTTACATCGTTCAACTCAGATTTTTTTTTTTTTTAACAGAGTACGATATAATATCTCCCCATTCATTTAGATAGGGCTTGGGCATTTACTCCCAAAGCTGCCCAAATGCCTCTCCAATATCGCCGCCGAATGAGGGGACTTGCCTTAAAAGGACTTTATGCACACACGCACGCACGCACGCACCATCTCCCAGCCCTCAGGCTTACCGTCTAGCTCCCCATCTGCCCCAGTCCACCGGCTGGAGCTATATTGGTCGCCCCTTTTACCTGAGTGTATACCTCACAAGGGCAGTAATTGGTGGCTTGTGTGTTTTGGGAAGATGCTGGAGGTTAAGACGTGTTGAGCAGGGTTGGCCTCACGGAGGGCACCTCACGGCACAGTGCAGAGCCGCCGAGTGTTTTTATCGCCCGTCTGCACCCCTGGGGGGTCTCTGCCACCCCGCGGTGGAGGGAGGCTTAATTTCACAGTTTCCATTCGGCTCTTCGTCACCCCTGACCCAGGGGAGCAGTCGCTCTCTCTATCTTTCTCTCTGCTCATTCCCCTCTTCCTCCCTATCTTTATATCTTTCTGTCTCCTTCTCCCCCGCCACTATCTCCATCTCTCCGTCTGTCTGTCTCCCTGTGTCTTTCACTCCCTCTTGACTGCATCCTCCTCTTCTCTCTCTCTCTCTCTCTGTCTCTCTCTCTGGTGGTTCTCCTAGGTGAACTAATTGGCCTCTGTTACCTTTATTAGTCATCTTCTTTCAAGCGTAACTGAGACCTATAATGATAATTATAATGATGATATTTATGCAGAGATTCAGTTCATGTTTTTCACCCTGGCGGGGGGG
>JASCQY010000118.1:9854016-9864386 GCA_030264315.1 Sardinella tawilis
TTTTTGCTAATGACAACATTTCTTCAGCACAAAGAGCAGGATTTCGTGTTAAAATTGACCGAAATTCCCCTTTAAGGCAATGATCTTCAATCATTACATATATCACAGTTTCCACAGTCCTTTCAAATACCCAGAAGTTCAGGTTGAAGAAAGTGAAGTTTTCAGATGCTGGCATAGGTCTGATGCCATGTGGTCTCATCAGCAGCCTACCTGTTCTGGAGGAATTGGATCTGTTCAACAATCTCCTGCATACCACTGACTTATGGTACAGCTGTCCAGCTATAGACATTTTTCCATCTCTTAGTTATCTCATCTTGAGGAATAACAAGTTTGTGGACCTTTTGCATACAAAATCGAAATGACAATGAAATGCCTGAAAATGCTTGACTTGAGCATCAACCCAGTAAAGTTGAGAAATCCACCATCTTGGCCACCCCATCTACAGCACTTCTCACTGAGCGGTAGTGAGCTGGGCCATCGTGTGTTTGCCCACCTGTCCCCTGACTACCTCTTTGTCAACCTTTCCCAAACATCCATTGCGAGTCTCACTGTGGACTCTCTGCTGCAGCTGACGACCCTTGTTCTCACCTCCAACAACATTGAAATGCTACCTCTGAACTGGACTCTTCTTATGCTCGAGGAGCTTTATGTACTGTACAGTAGACTACAACAGAATCAGCACTTTTCATCTGAACTCTTTCAAGGGACTGCCAATGCTGAAAAGACTTCATGGAGGAAACAATCCTTTCGTCTGTGACTGTGATCTGGACACTTTCTTAACCAGGTTCAATAAATCTGTGCTGGTGGGTTGGCCATTAGCATACAGGTGTCACTCCCCACCTGAGTTGGCAGGTACCTTCCTGAGAGACTACCACCCCAGCAGGTTGTCATGTGAACTCTGGATTCGGGTGTCTATCCCTTTGCTGGTCATCATTGTCATCCTTGTGGCTCTGGGTTGGGTCTTCCGAGGCATTGATGGGGCCTGGTATCTGCATATGCTGTGGTGTGGCTTGCTGTCAAGCGGCAAGATCACAAAGATGCCAGCCGATTGGCTAGTGCTACGTTATCGTACCATGCCTTCATCTCGTACAGCCAGAGTGACGCCCATTGGGTGGAGTCCCAGCGGGTACCTCACCTGGAGGGAGCTGGCTTTCGCCTGTGCCTCCACGAGCGTGACTTTGTCCCCAGCCATTGGATTATCAACAACATCATGGCCAGCATGGAGCAGAGCTGCTACGTGCTGTTCGTGCTGTCGCAGAGCTGTGTGCATAGCGAGTGGTGCACCTACGAGCTGTTTTTTCGCTCAGCACCATGCCTTGGGCGAGCGACATCAGCAGCTCCTGCACCGTGACTCTCTTGCATTTGTCCTCCTCGAAGCCATCCCACCTGACTCACTGCCCAGGAAGTTCCTGCAACTGCGTGCCCTTCTGTGTCAGCAGACCTACAACACCTACAGTGGCTGATGGAGGAGGCAAAACACTGGTTCTTCTTCTTGGGGGAAGCAGCGGTGTCCACCACGAGAGCACGGTGCCTCAGCAGGTTGCCCAAGAGGTGGCACAGCTTTCCTCATCTATATAATACAGCACCTCATGCTCATGCTGCTTGATAATGTGAGAGAGTGAATGCAGACCACACTGATGTTGATCACACAGATCACAAATGCAGGACTAAGGGGCATCACATCAGAAGAAAGGAATGATAAAAATGAATACTAAAGATTTTTTTAGTACTGTTCCAGTTAGTAGGCTATAAATAGCCAGGTCCTATTATGTAGTTTACAACATGAACACTCATATTGGAAATCACTTTTGTAGAAGGCTTTTGTTTTGTATTTTTCTTTATATTTCTGTGGTGTGGTTTGCTGTTGCTTTATTTACATACTATAAAATGTTTTTAAATACACTTAAAGAGCAACTGCAGTCCCACATCCACCCAATTGCATATTTATTTTGTTTAGGAAGGCATCTAGGCAGGGAGGCTGAGGGACTCAGGAGGGGACGGGGATGTTGGTGGCATTACCATCCCACTCTGTGCACTTCAGACTCTGATTACTGCTGGATGTACTTTGGTACAAAATGTCGACTGAAATGTCATCACTGCACTGCAATGTGGTGTTGCACTTCTAGCTGTAGAGGGCGCTATAGAGGGCTATTTTACTGTAAGCCCATAAAATGTTACATTAAATGTTAACATGTCTATTAGTGTATTTCATCACATATCCCCAGAATGTAAATAATAGGTGTACAGATGAACACAGATATTTGCTTAGTATGAAATGATAAACATACAGTAGGCACAGATGTTTAATCTAACTCCACTGTTCCTCTTTTTGTGCAATGTTGAATATTTGCAGTGTCCCTGCCTCATGGCTGTTAAATTAATAAAAAAATTATACATTTTATACATTTATTACAAATTCTTATAGTTTATCATAAGCATAATATTAGAACATATTCACACGATAGTGGTCCTTGCACACATGCACTTTTCATAAAAATAAATCTGTGAAAAAATGATGTCAAAGAGACAATTGGGGTCATTGATGAAAATAGATGACATAAATAGAGCATAGTGTTGACAAACTTTATTAAAAGACATTAGGAAAGGACAACCACCGGTTTAGACACTGGTGCCATTTTCTTTTAAGACAAGGCCTCTCAAACTTTACATGGAAAATAAACATCTCCCAAGTCCAAAGCAACAAAGGGATTTAGCTTGCAGAGGGGAGTGCCAGTCAAGTCTCAAAGTGCTCTTTTTTCCTACTACTGTTTCACATTTTTCACTTTTTTTACAGTTTGTAAGACTACAAGCATGAGACTGAACTGATTAAGAGACTATCTGTGTCTGTATTGCACTGGCCTTAAACAATAAAAATGGCCGCTCTTATCCTTTTATTTTTATCCTTTCCTCTCAGCAGTATAACAGGCTTTGAACTGTCTGACTGTGATGTCTGTGAAGGCACCCCTGAGTCAACAAGGCTTTTAGTATAGTGCAAAAGACTGGAATGTATAGCTTAAAACATCATATAGAGGCAAAAGGATCAGCTTTATACCAGCAACTGTCATGAGTTCATACATTCACCATACATACCACACATCTTACACACACACGCACACACACGCACACTGATATGAACATGTCAAACTCATAACGGTTTTGGTAATTTCATCAGAATAAAAAATGATAAAGTTCATAAAACACGTTGCTCCTGTGGCACATTGACTGGAACGTAATGTGCTTGGAGGATGTCCTAAACCTTCCCCATGCTGATAGGTCAGGAAATCACCACTTCCTCTTCCCTCATCTCTTCAGGAGGGAAAACAGAGGACATGAGGACACCCTTCCCAAAAGGCCTAGAGGGGGCATGCATACTGTAATTACATGGTAGACAAAGACACAGATTGACAGATTAGATGAACAAAGAGAAAGAAATTACATAAAACAAACAAAGAGAGAGACAAAGAGAAAGTGAGGAAAGAGAGGAAAGAGGCACAGAGAGATAGATCATTTCGCCCACTGGAGTTGGCCTATTGCAGACTTGGCCCGTAGAGGGCGCCCTCCTCTGACCTCTGATTGAGACCCAGCAGAAGAGACTCTAAATCTGGGAACAAACCTATCGACTTTTTCAGTCTATTACCATTAGTACAACATTGAGCTGGCCAAACCTACAGGCTGAGTCAGTTGTTGGCGTTGTAATGTCGTAATTGGTATCATTGGTACCCGACATGTAGGCCTACAGTATTATCCGCCGGTCATTATAAGAAAATGTTTCCCGACCTATGACTGACCTGGACATTCCATTGTATCAATATTGGGATTTATACTCAGGAGTCACTGAGCATTGGGCATTTTCTTTGCAATGCATGGTTGCCTCACACACACAGTGTCCAACTCATCAACAACATCAGAACAGATCTTTTCTTCTCAGATTCCATATCTGAAAAAAATGTTTGTGCATCTCTATTTTCACACAGGTGTGTGTAACAATACCCTCCAGTAAGTACAGTCCTGGTTGTACAGTATACTGTCAACTCTAGTTACAGACTGCTGTATCTCTTCATTGACAAAACTCACTTGAGTTGATAAAAAAATAATACACCCCCTACACCCAAGAGATAGAGAGTATCTACAGGGTTGTAAATACCGCAGTCCTTAGTCCTTAGTTTCACGAAGAGAAACTTGCACATTCACTGGTACAGAAAGGCACATCATGATCCGGAATAAAAACTAATCTTTTAATAAAAGGTCCAGTCTTTGGCAAGAATAGCACTTGACTTCATCTTCTGTCTCAGATGGAGAGACAAAGGATCCTTGAACAACATTTACTCTGCGGTTTGTTCTTGATGTTTTATCGCAGGGGTAGGTCCTTTCGTGTGTGTAGGGTTGATGTAGAAACGCGCAGGTAAAAACTCGAAAACTCTAGACAAGGGCCTGTGAATAGGTGCACTTTTAAACCTCATAGGATAATCCAGTCATTCACAACATGGTATGAAACAATATTAAAAAATAATAATAAATAAACAAATATTCCACAAACCTATTGACCCGACTGACTGTATAAACAAACATTTTTTTCACAGTTCTCTCTTCAGTGGAAATCCATACAAAAAAAAAAGAAAAAGTGGTGTCCATAGAGTTGCAATGTCAACAGGATTATTAATCAATCCCGGACAGGCTCAGAGATAGTTAGCCCTTCATAATATTCTCCTGCTCTCCTCCTGAGTCTGCAGATACCTATCACAGAAGGTCAACCAATCACAGTGCTGGAATGTCTGTGACCGGTAGAGTATTTAAAGTGCCCTGTTGACTGTTGTTGGTGTGCAGGTAGCCATGGTTACGTGGACTGCTTGAGCATCTGTCGGTTCCACATGCCGCGTTTGGAGTGGTAGTGATGCAGGAAGTTTCGCAGGTAGAGACGCTCAACCTCCAGCCCAGACTGCAAGATCCTGACAAGTCCAAAGTAACAGAGCATCGATCATATCACCATTTCACCAGATCACCATTTTGGGTCTGTGTCCATCAAACATGCTATTTATGCTGAGAGTGTTCAAAACCTTACTTCTAGAGCGTATTCAGAGACCTTCTCAGCTCTTGTTGTTGCTAAGTTACGAGACCAGCGCTATTCTAAAAGTTGAACAGATATCAACTTGCAGTGCGGCATTAAAAAAAGTTTTTGGCAGCGTCTTTTTTCTGCTGAAAGCGCTTAACGCTCTGAACAGTGAAGCTCATAGGATTTGTATTAAAATTAGGCACTGCCAGCGCAAAAAACACATTTGGTGGACAAGGTGTGTGTGTGTGTGTGTGTGTGTGTGTACCCCTCACCTGTCCAGTAACTCCCAGTCCTCTCCTCCCCAGCGGTTGGTGAACTCCTGAGTATTCATTCCTCCCGCTGCCACCAGATCAGACTTATAGATACCCAGCAAGCCAAAGCCGTTCACCTCCCAAAACCCTTACACACACACATACACACACAAAGTTTCAACGTGGGTGTTAAAAACATGACAGATATTTAACAATCTTTCATGTGTGTGTGTGTGTGTGTGTGTGTGTGTGTGTGTGTGTGTGTGTGTGTACCATCTGGTTCCTGAGGTGTAGCTCCACAGTTCAGTCTCATGACGACAGGGGCGAAGGCCATCTTGCCCTCCACACAGTGTTTCCTCACACTCTCCACAAAGCCCATGGGAAAATGGATGTGCAGATCACACAGGAATACTATACTGTGGTCATCCTGACACACACACACACACACACATACACACACACACACACACACACACACACACACACACACACACACACACACACACACACAGATATGGATACAAGGTTAACTAAACTTACAGGGAAAGCCTCTTGATTATGAAAATGAAGAATTCCAACCATGCGTGTATGTGTGTGTGTGTGTGTGTGTGTGTGTGTGTGTGTGTGTGTGTGTGTACATGTGTGTGTGTGTGTGAACCTGTCAGTAGGTGCTACTCACTTTGATGAGGTCTATTCCAGCCTGTAGACCAGCCGCTCGCTCAAAGTTTCCATTTAGTCGCATATACTGATAGCTGGAAATACATATACAACACACACGAGAGACAGACAGAGAGAGAGAGAGAGAGAGAGAGAGAGAGAGAGAGAGAGAGAGAAAGAGAGAGATTAGCACAGTTAGGTCAGGTGTGGTGTGACAGGTAATTTTACAGTACATTACTAAATAGTTTGAGAAAACACGGATGAAAGGCTGAAAGTGATATATTTGTCCAGGATATTTACATATTGCAATTTCAACTAATCAAATGTTAGCTGAGCTACATACTGTATGTCAATATGTTAAGGTTAAGCTGGAAAACATCCAGCAACATAGTTTGAAAGAGACTCTACCTTTGGTCAACATACAAGAGCAAGAGCCGTGTGTGCATTTGAAGCCTGGCTGATAAGGCCCTGTTTACATGTATGCAGATATTTGTATAAACATTTTTTTAATCCTTTTTTAATTGTGTTTGCACATATCCAATGAAATACACAAAAAACAGTATTTTGAAAAATCTACACTTGGAAGCTGTTTTGAAAAATATCTGTTCGAGTTAGCTAAAACTTTGTTTACATGTAAACAAGAGGCCAAAACATATTAAAAAAAATCAGTTTCTACACATATCTAGATACATGTAAACAGGACCTAAGTTGGATTTGTTTTGCTTGATTTGTACTGTATGTGGAGTGGGTTAGACAATAGACCCGTCTATACTGTAGGTGAAACCTGGTGCTTGAACTTAGGCCTGGCCCAGGTAAGAGTTTATACAAAGAGTTTAGTATTAGGGATAGGCCGTCACAGGGTCAACGAGCCCTGGCTGGTTGGCCACAGTATAAACGGGGCTAATGTGGAGGTACAGTGCTGTATATCAAACCGATGATGTAATTAATGTGCAGAAAAGCAAAGGGTCTGTCAACAGATACAAAAGTTGGGCCTCAGGAACTAAAAGTTCTACTGTACCACATGTATACTGTATATA
Source organism: Sardinella tawilis (assembly GCA_030264315.1). Taxonomy (NCBI): domain Eukaryota; kingdom Metazoa; phylum Chordata; class Actinopteri; order Clupeiformes; family Clupeidae; genus Sardinella; species Sardinella tawilis. Next base: position 9,861,012 of record JASCQY010000118.1, read on the forward strand.
CAGCATGTGTCCCAACTAGTCACTAAACACAACTCCTCAACCATGGAGATCAGCTACAGTAGCTGTAGATATCTGGAGATCATGGAGATCAGCTAGCTGTAGATAGGCCTATCTGGTGATCATGGAGATCAGCTAGCTGTAGATAGGCCTATCTGGAGACCATGGAGATCAGCTAGCTGTAGATAGGCCTATCTGGAGATCATGGAGATCAGCTAGCTGTAGATAGGCCTATCTGGAGATCATGGAGATCAGCTAGCTGTAGATAGGCCTATCTGGAGATCATGGAGATCAGCTAGCTGCAGATGTCTGCATGATATAGCTTAATGTGGTGCTCCTTAATGAGAGGCTGACTTGTTAACGGGTGTATCTGTATGCATTACATGCCAATGTGTGTATCTGTATGTACTGTAAGAGGTCCTGGCTAACCTTGGCAGGCTGGCATTTTGGAGACTCTGCAGGATGTCCATGTCTGTGCTTTCATAGTCAGTGATGATGATGTTGAAGTTCTGGTCTCCCGTGGCCTGGTACAACTCCTCCATGTCAGATATGAACTGCTGCACCCAGCGAGCCTGGTTCTTCACTGCACAAACACATATGGGTCTGTGAGCATATCAGTGCATATGAGTGTGTGTGTGTACGTGTGTGTGTGTGTGTGTGTGTGTGTGTGTGTGTGTGTGTGTGCGTGTGCATACGTGCGTGCATACAGTATGTGTGTATTCTGTTTTTTTGTGGGGTAAGTGTCTGATTGGGTGTGTGTATAGTGTGTGTGTGTGTGTGTGTGTGTGTGTGTGTCCGTGTGTGTGCATGTGTTTGTATTCTGTGTGCATTGTGCACAGGTGTTTTTTTATGAGTTGAGTGTCTGATTGTGTGTGTGTGTGTGTGTGTGTTTGGAGTGCTAAATCCTAACCTGGAACAATGAAGTGGACGGTGGCCTTGGGGTTCCACTGGAAGCCAATGGGGTTGCACAGCAACGGCTCTTTCTTTCTGTGCAGGTATCCTGAGAGTCCGGACAGGAGGTAGACAAACTGTGACACACGCACCTGACGGCCCATGCCATCCAAGAGCTCCAGTTCCAGCAGGTAACGGCTGCCATGCTGGGCATCCTCACGCTTCTCAACATTCACCACCTGCACAAGAGTGTACTGCCTGCTCACACACACACACACACACACACACACACACACACACACACACACACATTTTGCGTTACTTTATGATAGCTTGGAAAGGGGCTAACCTCTAAAACAAACACACGTGCATACAGACACCCTTACCTCTGGGTTTTACGGTTGAGTTTGTCCATAAAGTTCTGGACAACATCCAGCGCATCTGATTGGCTGAGAAGCAGGTTTCCAGACACATTGCAGTTCAGGTCTATCCAATCAGAACGGGCCTTGTGCAGATCCATGAGCTTCAGCTCGAAGGTCTGTGCCCAGTTCACTTCCAGGTCAACGGGCACCTGTTCCTCTGGGTCCTCCCAGTCATCCCAGTTTTGCCACTCATCGTTGTCCTCGTACGCCTCGTTGGCTCCCTCTTCCTCTTTGCCACGAACACTGTCGTCGGCAACAGCCGGGGCAGGAAGTACCTGGAGCTGACTCTGCTCCTTGCTTTTAATGTCATTGGCAATCTCGCCGTCAATCACTGGCTGCTTGTTTTTGAGTGCTGGGTCCACATAAAGCTTGTTTTGGTTCCGGTCCAGCTGAGCCTGCTGGTTCCGCCTGTCTCTGAGGTATACTTTTGGTGCTGCTCGATTGGATTCCTTTTCGACTTCCTCTTTCACAGGCGACTCCTTCCACCTACTCTGTTTCTGCCCCTGAGCCTTCATAGGCTCCTGATCTTTCAGTTGGTGGGGCTCTACCTTTGGGTTATGATATCTAATTGGGCCCTGTAAGTCTTTGGGCTTGTCCAGTACATCAACAGGTAAATTCTGATTGAGAGAATCCTGTGCTCCTTTTATTGGAAGATGACCTTCTTTAAGTGGATCTTGGACCCCTCTGATTGGTGGATGTGCTTCTTTGGGTGGATCCTGGCCTCCTCCGACATGGAGATGAGCCTCCTTTTGGGGTGGATTCCAGTTTTCTCTGATTTGACGATCAGGCTCTTTGGGTGGATTCTGGTCGGCTCTGATTAGATGATCATGTTCTTTGGGTGGATTCTGGTCTGCTCTGATTGGATGATCATGTTCTTTGGGTGGATTTTGGTCTGCTCTGATTGGATGATCATGTTCTTTGGATGGATTCTGGTCTGCTCTGATTGGATGATCATGTTCTTTGGGTGGATTCTGGTCTGCTCTAATTGGATGATCATGTTCTTTGGGTGGATTCTGGTCTGCTCTGATTAGGTGATCATGTTCTTTGGGTGCATTCTGGTCTGCTCTGATTGGGTGATCATGTTCTTTGGGTGGATTCTGATCTTCTCTAATTGGGACCTTCTGGTCCACAGGCTGCTGCTGGTGCTGTGGTGCTACTTTCCCTGGCGCGTCCTTCTTCCCCTTGACTGACTTTTGTAATGGCTGCGGCCCATGATGCTCTTGACCTCCTCCTCCCCCTCTTACTCCTGCTCCTCCTCTGACTCCTCTCGGATATTCTTCCCTGCGGTTCTCCTCTCCTGCTGGTTCCTCCACTTTGCTCCTTCTTCTCCCTCTCTTCTTCCTTTTGCTCCTGACTGGCTGCACCTCCTCCACCTTGCTGGGCTGTTTTCCTGGCTTCAGCTGTTCCTTATGAGGGTCCAAGTTGACAGGCTGCACGCCATTTTGCTCTTTATTGAGGTTTTGGACTGGTCCCATGTTCTGGTGGTTGTTTGGTGACTTTTCCCGTGCTTTGTGTTGCTTCTGTATGACCTTTGAGGAGTTCTGGTGAGAGGCTGGGACTCTGGGCTCTTTGGGCATATGCTGTTGTCCCTTTAAGGTGTCAGGGTGAGCTTTCTCCATGGGGGCGCCTTCACCTAGTCCCTGAGCCTTTACAGGCTCCGCCTTTTGGTTCTGTCTCCACCCATCTCCCTGCCTAACCGGCTCTTTCTCTGGATGTTGCGGATGCATATTCCCTGGGTGGTTCTGAATTGAGTTTCGTGGTTCCCTTAGTTGCTTGGAGGACTTCTTTTTGGGTGGGTTCACTGGCTCTCCAACTAGATCCTGGTGTTCTGAAGGCGGAAGGTTTTTCGGGTTGCGACTAAAGAGCTTACGCTGGCGATGGTGAACATAGTCATCATAATCATCTCCATAGTCAGGGATCTCATTTCCCTTAATCTCTCTCTGTCTCTCTTTGGCACGAAACGCTCTCCAACCCCCCTCTGAGGGAGGGAGACAGAGAGAGAGAGAGAGAGAGAGAGAGAGAGAGAGAGAGAGAGAGAGAGAGAGAGAAAGAGAGAGAGAGAGAG
>JASCQY010000118.1:9889018-9899981 GCA_030264315.1 Sardinella tawilis
TCGAAGTGGTTTTTCCCATGGCCGGTTGATGAGAACTTTTTCACATGCCAAAGCACAGGGAATGTAGCTGTAATGTATGTGTGTGTGTGTGTGTGTGTGTGTGTGTGTGCATAACCTTTTATTGGTCTACATTGAAGTGAACAGTGTTGTGATTGGTCAGCAATGCAAGGGTCTTCGCTTTGGTTGGTTCTACAGTCAGTCCTATTTTTCCAATCAATTTCACTGTCTGTCCTGTGACAGGTTTCCAGTAAGTAAGTAGTCTGTCCGGTGATGCGTCAGTTTTTGAGTTTGTCTTGTGATCGATGTGATTGGATTCGTCTGATTCTTTTCTGTGATTGGTCAGTGGTTAATTATGCGCTCTGTGGTTTATGTCTTTGTGTGCGCGCAGAAAGGAGCAGGTGACTTCATTGGTGGGATGAAGTTCTGCCCGTCTGACTTATCCAAGGTCTATGTGGCTTCAGGTGACGGTTCCCTGACTCTACAGAGCTTTCAGGGTCTCCCCTCTCAGACCCTCTCGAGAACCCAAGACTGTGGCCACACTCACCACAATGTTTGGTGAGGAAGTTAGAATATCGCCGAAATAGGGAGTATGTTTTGCTAGAAAATAGATACTTGTATTGTCTGAAGTGTTGGAACAGGAGAAAGGAATCTCTTCTTTTTGTGTTATGCTGCCATAAACCCTGAGATTTTTTTAGCTGTAATCAGTGTTTTTAATCTGTTTGCTTTGTTGGTCAGGATAGGAATGGTTGCAGTTAGAAAAGAGACTTGTAAATGATTGTGTGTAGGGATCCCTGAGCTTAGTATTTGCAGGTGCACATGCTTTTCCCAGTGACGTTTTTGTGTAGTGGGATGTTCTAGCGGTACTTATGCAATAGAATAACTACAAAAACTACTTTAGACTACATTTTCTTGCTATTATTGATCATTTGAAAATAGGAACTCATAGGATTATGATCCTGATGACATATGTCTCTCTTCCAGTTACTGGTATTGCTGTGTGGATGTGTCCGTTAGCCGCCAGATGCTAGCCACAGGAGACAACACTGGGAGGCTTGTGCTTCTGGGTTTGGATGGCCACAAGGTGTGTGTACACATTTTTGTTATATCCTTTAGTTTAGCAAGTCAAGGGTGACTAGTGTTTTAATAGTCTGTGTATGTATTGCAAATGTAATGGTTACCAATAATTATATGCAATCATATGCATATCCCCAGAAACATTGGGACAGTACAGTCAATCTCTCTAAACAAAGGAAGTCATACTGGTAGATTGGTAGTTACAGGCACAGTAGAGCTTAAAGTTTGGCCATAACTTTTTTGTAACTCTATGCTAAATCATACATAGAAATACTGTACTTGTACTGTATATACTTAACTGAAATATCTTTTCAACTTTTGAATCTAATGTACTGTAGATGTAATGTAATAAAATATTTTGTGAAAGCATCCGAACTTGACCTATCAAATCTCTCCCAGATAATGATGTATTGATGCGGAACTAGTGCATTAGTTGTGCTGTGAGAAGCTTCATGTGAAACTGGCAATTGCAATTATTCAACCTTTCCATTTCTGTGTAGATCTTCGATGACAAGTTGCACAAAGCCAAAGTGACCCATGCAGAGTTCAATCCCCGTTGTGATTGGCTCCTGGCTACTGCGTCTGTTGACAGCACGGTCAAGCTCTGGGACCTGAGGCAACTCAAAGACAAGAAGAGCTTTCTGCATGAAATGCAGCATAACAAACCAGTTAACTCTGGTAGGGGCCAGTTATGTCACCCTTATGCTTTTCACAGGGATGTCATGCCAATTTACATTTCAATGCAAGTTGTAGCCTTCATGTTAGTACTGTGTATGTGACAAATAAATCTTGAATCTTATGCATGACATACATTATAGCAAGCCATTTTTTTAGGGAAAAAGAGGAACACCGTAAAGGGATTGATGTGTAATTAAGCATCCATGAAATATAACTAACTGTTAATTACAGTACTAGTGTAATGATGCTTATATACTATCATCAACCTTAGTAATAATAAGCAGTATGCTGAGGGAACTAAATGGTCCAAGATGAAATGTTTGAATATCAATGTACTGTATGAGAATGCGCCAATGTAATGTGGACAGAATGTGATTTTGTGTTTGTGCTCTGAAGTGTAAACCGTCTTCTTCTCTAACACTGTCTCCCTGCCTCCCTGCCTCGCCAGCCTACTTCAACCCCACGGACAGCTCAAAGCTGCTGACCACGGACCAGTGTGATGAGCTCAGGGTGTACACCTCCTCCGATTGGTCCAAACCTGAGCACATTATCCAGCATCCACACAGGCAGTTCCAGCACATCACATCCATCAAGGTCAGGCTCCTATCGTGCACACAGGCCACACGTACAGTAAAGTACAGTAGAGTAGAGATGAGGGCCTGTGTCCACCAAATGCGTTTTTTGCGCTGGGAGCGCCTATTTTTAATACAAAACCTATGAGCTTCAGCGTTCATACGCAGAGAAAGACGTTTTTTTAAGGCGGGGCTCAGAGCGCTGAAAGTTGAAATCTGTTCAACTTTTAGAATAGCGCTGGTCTCGTAACTTAGCAACAACAAGGGCCGAGAAGGTCTCTGAAAGCGCTCTGGAGGTAAGCTTTTGAGCGCTCTCAGCGCAAATAGCGCATTTGGTGGACACAGGCCCTGATTCGTATTTAGCAGATGCTTTTATTCAAAGAGACATGGACTGGCATGGCGGGGTTCGGGGATCGAACTCAGGTTGCCCGATTGTCAGTCGGCCAACGTAACTGCTCTTCCACCACGCCTGCAAATGTCTCTCTCAGTTTACCTGTCTGTGAGCCTACGACCTACAGATTACATCTCAGGTCATTGTGGCAACATCGTAATCTACACATTGTTACATCTAGTTTTTTGTGCCTTTGGAGTGGTCCTTTCTTACCTAGTTTTGTATTAATTAACAACCTGCACATCTCTAGCTGGAGATACTGGTATGCGTTCACAGATTAGAGTCTGTTTTATGCTTTATAGCCTTCCTGCACTGGTTAAAAGAGTGAGCATACAGTAAATGTTTGTCATTCAGTGTACCTCAGAATTAGGAAATCAAAACAAAAAGGTGAGGGTAATTCAAAATTAGATGCCATGTATCCAAGGTTGGAATAAGCATATTGATACACCAGTACACTGCTGTTGATGCTGTTCTGATGTGTCTTTTTCTTGCAGGCCACCTGGCATCCGATATATGACCTCATTGTAGCAGGACGTTACCCTGATGACCGGATCTGTGTCGGCGATGTTAGGTCTGTTGACATCTTTGATGCCAATACAGGGGATCTAATGTGCAAGATGCTTGACCCCGACGCCAAGGGCATCATATCTGTAAGTAGACTGAGGAAATGGTTTCAATTTTCTGTCATAAGTCCAAGGAGAAGGTAAAAACTCAGTAGCTGACTCAGAAGCTGACAGCATGTGCTCAAAGGAGAGGTAGCTGGATGCTAGACAGATGCATAGGCGTACTGTACTTCACCACATGTAATAATTGTTATGAGTGAACATGTAGGATTATGGTGCAAACTGACAAACAATCAATAGCTTAAACATTTCATGCAGTCTACAAGAAAGCACATGTGCTACTGTGCTCTTGCTGCAGGGAGAAAAATCTTTAGGCTAATAATTAAAAGGTTCAACCCTCTCGACTTACTTCTCCTCCTGTGTTCATTTCAGCTGAACAAGTTCAACCCTCTTGGCGACGTGCTGGCCTCTGGAATGGGTATGAGCACACACTCTCTCTCTCTCTCATATGCCATATGTTTGCATTAGCAGACATAAATACATAGCCTAACTCCATTTTTCTAAAATATCAGCCTGCATGATCGTAAAACCCTTAGCCTGCAACAGACTTTTAAAGTTCAGCGTTCAACTTATACATTGATATTATGGTGATATTGCAGGCTTCAATATTCTGATTTGGGAGAGGGAGGAGATTTTGAATGGCATGCAGCACAGCCTTCTGAAGAAAAGGGTTGAGGAGAGCAGAGGCCGAGCTGGAACATCGAGAGCGAGAGGTCAGCAACAGCGCCCTCCTAGGGACAGAAGGGGAAATGCAGACGATTTAAAGCTGAAGAAAAAATTGGCATCGCTGGTGTCAACAGAGACAAAGTCCAAGACGGAGAGGAACAGAAAGAAATGAGAGGGAAACTCTTATTGGTCAGAGAGTTTGTACTGAAAGCCTGAGGAAAAGACAAAATATTTTTACAAATGTTCTCAAACAAACCTTTATTTTTCTTACAAGGATCAAGGCAGTTGAGTCCAGCCAAACATTCCCTGCTGTCAATACAAAAAACATATTATGCATCAAATTGTTTGCTGTTATATATGTTTACATTTATGTAAATCGTTTGTATATTAAAGTTTCTAAATCTTTGTAACATCGGATAGCCTTACTGGATATAATTTCTCAGCTTAGTTCATCTATTGACGACAAGAGTGAATGATGAGGCTATAGTGTAAGAAGGGCAGGGAACCAAAAATTTGTACAGTTTAAAAGATGTTGATATGTTGATGTAAAAAGCCTCATTAATAATTAAGAAAAGAAATAATTATGCACAGACATTCATTGTAAGTTCTGCACAATTTAAAATTTTGAATTTGTTCTGCGAAGGTCAACAAATGTCACATTAGCCAGGCGGCCCAGGACATCAGTCCAGGCTTGCTGCTCTTTCTGTGGGCGCTGGCGTCGGGCCTGGTAGGCCGAGTAGACGATCCCCAGCACAAGGGTCTCGAAGCGGGACGAACTGATGGGCTTGTCTTGGACCTCCAGGCTGTGGGCCATCTTCTCCAGGCCTGAGACAGTCTTAGGGATGTTGTCATTGAGGAGAGCCAGGAAGGCTCTGCCCTGGCGCATGGAGGCCAGCTCCTTGTCAAGCATGGCTATGTTGTTGTCTGCATCAACCTCTATCCCACGTAGCAAAAACTAAACACAGTGGTGATATTAAATAGGCTACTCTTCTTCCATCAACAATGTATACAAATGTATATAAAACATTAGGAACACACAAACAAACAAAATTGTTCTGCCTCGGGATGCTTCCTCATTGTGTGCAAAGTTGACATGGCAACAACTCTGGATCTAGTGGATAAGACAGGATAGGCTACTAATCAGGGCCAGACTTGCCCCAGAATCCTGTGTGATCTGTGTTAGATTGTATCTCTACTATCACAAGCTAAGAATGTGAATAACAACAAATGCTATACCTCGTACATCAGATTGGCATCACTGAGAGACTTGACAAAGCCTTGGGGATTGAGCCCACCATGGTTACCAGGGGAAGCATCTGCCAGCATGGATGTTCTGAAAACTATAGAGAAGGTAGCAGCACTAAACAAATACAGTACATGGCAAGAACCAGAACTAGCAGCAGCATACAAAAGCATATTGCTCAGGCTGTTTTGAGTGATCAAGAAATTGTATCAATGGAAACTTCAACAGACTGAGATGGTGCTAAAACAGACATCTGCAGGGCCGTTTATCATTGCAGGACGGGTAGAAGACTGGCCAGGGGAATTTAGACTATTCGCTGCTGGCGCTAGACCGCACCGAACTGATGGGTGTGTGCGCCAGTGTAGGCTACCGTTGGGTGAAAACAATGAAAATATTTCCTTCCACAATAAAGAAATTGTTTTTAAAAAGGTAAATGATCGATTCATTATATTGCCTCATGGTGACTAATGTTCTATGACGATTTCCATACCCAAATGATGATTTAATTAATCAAGAGAGGGAATATTTTTAAACAACGCGAACGTTGCAGCAAAATGGCTTTTTATTCCAGAAACAGATAACTTTTCAAAGTGCTGAGAAATAGAAGCATATTTAGTAAGCCTCTAGTCCACAATTTCAGACGCAATGGCCATTTGACGATGCTTATAAATCATTACTACGAGCATGTAACGTTAGGATATTGAACATCAACTCACCTGACAGGTCCCGAAAGTGCTGAAAATCCCTCAGCCCACCAAGTCCTAAGAAAAGCCACGCAGTTAAAAACCACGGCGTCTTTGCTTGCATTTTTGCGGACAAATATTACACCGTCCGCGTGATTGCTGCAGCTGGCCAATACACACTCGGTCTTTTCCGTCCCTTATTGAAAACTTTCCATTTCTATTCCCAGGGACAGAGTACTGCCCGACCCTGTACGGCACAGCCCAACGTTATATTTTTCCACCTATGGAAACATGTTTCGAAACATGTTGAACTTGCAGAGGAAACCTATATATTAGGCTACTTATGTAAATGGCACAATCTGCCATTACAAGAAGTAACGTTATGGTCTGAATGCATAGCTAAACTACATAGCCTTGTCTACTTGGCAACGAAATTGTCCTATTTACTTCCAATTGGCATCACGTTGACATTGATAAAATGCCCAAGCGTGCGATGACACCCAGCGTGCGATGACAGACCTCCGACACAAGGTGGCGGCAGAGAAAAAAGGCTTCAGACACGGCGCTGACTCGATAAACAACAAAAAATACTTCCAGGAAGCGTCGTGTTTACTTTTCCATGTCTGTGTTAGTCTATGGTGTTAGTCTACATCACTACACATTTTGCCATGTGAAAAAGCTGGTATAGTACTATTCAATCGTTGAAAACATGCAATGGCTACACATTTGTTAGATGTTGCGCAAGTGTTCATTTTGGGGAGTTGTTAGTTAAAATAGTTAACGCCCCTGTAACTACTACTAACGTTACAGGTTAGTGAACAAGTTAGCTAATCAGGTTTCTAGGTCTTGTGCTTTTGGGTTTCCAGCTTTTTCAGGTAGCTTATTTCCTCTATCTGATTATTTGATATCATAATAGTCCTGTTCGTGCATTGTGATATGGCGCGCTACTACTAGCGTAGTAATATTGCTCAGAAGTTTGCTTATCCCAATGTGATACGTTAGCTGTCTGAATTCATAATAAGTGGTCATGGTTGCCAGATTTGGTTGATAGTATTGGCACCATCGTTGACGTTTTAGTCGCTTGCTTGGTAGGGCTCAATGGAACCATTCACAGTTTTTGCTGTTACTGCTCGAACACACATCACACACGAGTGACCGCCTTTTGAGCGTCAAACGTGTTTTTAGACTGACTGATCCATCTGCTGGAGTTGAATGACGGAAGTCCTTCGGATTTTGTGAGTGTAGAAATTTCAGGTGAGGTGCTTTTTTCCCTTGTCAGACGAAGGCCTGGGTTATCACGAAATGAGAGGCATGATGGTTTATATACAAACCATCGTTCACTACAGATAATCGTGTGTGTGTATTTGCAGAAACCATGGAATATGGCGACGAGGGAGGCCTCAGTGTCGGAGGCTCAGTGGGAGAAGACAACTACTTTCTGGGGTACACTTTCACAGATCGCTCTCACTCCAGTCGAGTAGTAAAGAGCATCATGGACTTGTGTCTAGAAGACGGCCTGTTCGCAGATGTCACTGTTCTGGTTGAGGGCAAAGAGTTCCAGCTCCATCGACTGGTTCTCTCTGCGCAAAGCAGCTTTTTCCGCTCTATGTTCACGTCCAACCTCCGGGAGACCCACGACCGTAACATCGAACTGAAAGATGTCAGCGCGTCCGTCTTTCAGCTGCTAGTAGACTACATATACCACGGGACCATAAAACTCCGGGTGGAGGACCTTCAAGACACCTACGAGATGGCGGACATGTACCAGCTCACGGCACTCTTCGAGGAGTGTTCACGCTTTCTCTCGCGCACAGTAGAGGTCAAAAACTGCTTGCAGGTATGGAAACACTAATCTGATTGTGAACGCTTTGATTTATCTAGATAGTTCTCTGCTTTTTTTTTTTACATCTTCTTTTTTCACCTCAACTGTGCTCCAAATGACTATATTTGGTAATGTTGTGTTACTGTTTGTTGCCCACCAGGTTATGTGGCTTGCTGACAGACACAGTGACCAAGAGCTTTATACTGCAGCCAAACACTGTGCAAAAATCCACCTGCTTCAGCTCCACCATACAGATGAGTTTCTGAACCTGCCTTTGCGCCTTCTCATTGACATTATCAAAGGCAAGTTGGCCATATGCTTTACCATCAGCATACTTTAGATAATTACTGGGTTTGCACGAAATTACCTCCATCTGTTTTTCTTCAATCAACAGAACAGTACCTCTTTTGATAGCCAGACTATCTCTCTTGTTTCATATTCCAGATGGCGTTCCAAGCTCTCAGAATCCAACGTCTTCCATTGAGGCCTGGATAAACCACAACAAGGTGGAGAGGGAGGAGTTTGCCAGTGTGCTCCAGGACAGCCTGAAGGTAACAAATTATGGAACCACAAAGCTTAAAAGACAATATCTGTCCTCTGTTACACACAGCTAGAAAAAGTAAACAATAAAGCCTCTCTGTTCATTTATGTTTAAATTTCTTCAATACTTCACAAGTGTTTGAGTGTTTCCTGAAGTACTTGACTATCCAGTGAATGAGATGTTAAAAACAAACCTTCTGGAGGAGGGTTTCTCTAATCTTCTCTGTTCATGAATAAGCAATTATTAATGTGCATTATCATTATTGAATGACATGAGATGGATGTATAACGTAGATCACACATTTTAGTGTGCACCTCAACATCAGCCTGCTCATTCACACAGAAAGACACACACAATTAAACACCTGCTTCTCTTCATTGTCTTGTATATCATCATCTCACCATCTAGGAGATTGGGGAGAATGTGCACATCTACCTGATCGGTAAAGAAGAGACGCGGACGCACTCACTGGCAGTGTCCCTGCACTGCGATGAGGACGACGTGATTAGCGTGAGCGGCCAGAACAGCCTGTGCCACCAGATCACGGCCGCCTGCAAACACGGCGCCGACCTGTACGTGGTGGGTGGCTCCATCCCGCGGCGGATGTGGAAGTGCAACATGCACACGATGGACTGGGAACGCTGCGCCCCGCTCCCCCGCGACCGCTTGCACCACGCTCTCGTCTCCGTGCCTACCGAGGATGTCATCTACTCGCTGGGCGGCAAAACCCTCCAGGACATCCTGTCTAACGCAGTCATCTACTACACTGTGCGTGACAACATGTGGACGGAAACCAGCCAGCTAGACACGGCTGTGTCTGGTGCTGCCGGAGTCAACCTGGCAGGTACCATCTACCTGCTGGGCGGAGAGGAAAACGACATGGACTTCTTCACCAAGCCGTCGCGGCTCATCCAGTGCTTCGACACGGCCACGCAGTGCTGCCACGTCAAACCCTACATGCTGCCGTTCGCTGGCTGCATGCACGCCGCGGCACACAAGGACCTGATCTTTGTGGTGGCGGAGGGCGACTCGCTGGTGTGCTACAACCCTCTGCTGGATAGCTTCACACGCCTGCGCTTCCCCGAGGTGTGGAGCTGCGTGCCCTCGCTCTGGAAGGTGGCGAGCTGCAACGGCTGCATCTACGTCTTCAGGGACAAGTGCAAGAAGGGAGACGCCAACACGCTCAAGTTCAACCCCGCCACCTCCGTGGTGTCCGTCATCAAAGGCATCAAAATCCTCCTGACCAACTGGCAGTTTGTGCTGGCGTGATTTAGCCAGCAAACACTAACCAGCGACAGACAGACAGAGACATGCAGACAGTCAAACAGACAAACATACAGGCATTTGCACAGCTGTGGAGGCCTGAGGGATGTATTATGAATTGAGATTACTGGTGTGTTCAGGTAACTTTAAGAGAAACTGCTGAACAAGGTTTTAGAGTGAACTGTTTAGAAAGTGACTACCTACCAGCCGCTGACAGACAAATGGTAGAATTCACCAGCTCCTCTGCAGTCAATGATTATTTGAAATCTATGAGCCATTCTCATATTTTACATATTTTGCATTTGGCTGGTGGCTGGTGCTAATTTTGGCAGTGACGTCTAAAAGAACCAAAGCACCAATGTATTGTTTTAGAAATGATGGTCCTTTTGAGGTCGGCCCTTACTCCTGAAGTTGCCTGGATAATCCATTAGCCTTGTGTTTGTAGTGTAGCCATCTGGTGTTTGGAGTGAGAACATTTTATGTCGGAAAAATCAGTGAAAGCCTTGAGACCTGACAGTGTCTTGGCTTTATGATTATAATTTTTCCTTAAGTTAATGTTTACTCAACCATTGTCATGTGAAAGATTTTTTGTGTCATATCAGCCGGAAAGTGTTAGGTGGTGTTGATGTGTAGCATGTTGGTGTCTGTGTAAGTCTGGGGGTTTGGTGCAGTAGTCCGAGAGTGCTTTAGGTACTAAAGAAATGAACTGCCTCATCTTTGGCGCTGTAATGCACACTGTGACGTCCTGCTTGTTCCTCCTGACGTAGGCGTCTCCCATGGTAACCCCTCTCTCCTTTATGAGCCGACCTAAGGAACCTGGCAGAGACCCTGGTGGAATGGAAGGGATGTGCTTAAAGGCTTTTCAGATTGTTCTTCTTTGATCTCTGTTTTCAGTGCATTATTTGAGTGAGTGAGGGAGTGCGTTGGTGAATGAGTGAGTGTGTGCCTGTATGAATGCAGGAGTGAGGGAGTGCATAAGTGACAGGGTGAATGCAAGTGTGTGCATGCGTGAGTGAGTGCATGCGTGAATGCAAGAGTGAGTGAGAGCGAATATGAATGCGTGAGTGCGTGCATGGATGCAGGAGGGAGGGAGTGAGTGAGCGAGTGAATGCAAGAGTGAGTGCGTGCATGGATGCAAGGGTGAGTGAGAGCATGAGTGAGTGAGAGCGAATATGAATGCAAGAGTGAGTGCGTGCATGGATGCAGGGGTGAGTGAGTGCATGAGCGAATGAAAGAGTGAGTGAGTGAGTGAGTGAAAGCGAGTATGAATGCAAGAGTGAGTGCGTGCATGGATGCAGAGGTGAGTGAGTGCATGAGCGAATGCAAGAGTGAGTGAGTGAGTGCGTGTGTGAATGCATACATGGGTGCAGGAGTGAGTGTGTGCGTGAGTGAGTGAATGCAAGAGTG
>JASCQY010000118.1:10206161-10225366 GCA_030264315.1 Sardinella tawilis
GTGTCAATCACTCATTTGCATCCTGGGCAATACAGAAAATGGGCTTAAAGTGTAAAATACCGAACTATACCTTTAAGGAAGTGGAGGGAAACTTTGAAATGCTGGAGCATGCACTTCTGATGCCTTATTGTTTTCTACGGGACAACAAAATGTTTACCGATCAATCTTTTTTTTTACAAAAAAACAAAACAAAAAGGAGTAAGTAAATAAAAATAATAATTTAAATAAATAAGTCTTGTGAACTAAGACTAAAGGAAAATTGGGGAAAATGAAAGTACCGCTCAATCTACCTATTGAGGGTCAAATCTCCTACAAATGGTAGTGGGTTGAGTGACATCTTTTAATCAGTCCTTTGGGCTCCTCCCAGCCTTCGTCAGAGACAAGGAGCCACTGCAGTGTTTGGGACAATTTTTATTCCTCATTTATTTCTATTTAAAATTCAGATTAGCAAAAAAAAAAAAAAAAAATTGTACAAAATGGCTTTGCTCCGCTATTGTGGAGACATGAGATATGTTGGCACAAGACCACTGTCATAATTCATGAGGGGCATACAAATGGCCACAGCCAACCCCACTCCCACTCCGTGTTGTATTGATAAATTATGCAGTCACTGCAGTCATATCCACAGCGCCATGCACTTCTGGTGGGCAAACAGCGCCAGTGTGTACATTCTTAGATTTGCTGGCTACAGGATGTGCATCATTTCTTCACACTCTCTCTATATCAGGTGGTAACCTACCTTTTGGGCGACTCATGCAGCAATTGATAAATTTACTAGCATTTTTGAGGACAGTCTATATAATTTTCTAATACTTTAAAAACATTATTGAAATACAGTACACTGATCAGAGCTTTTGAAATGCTCTTATTTCCCATTCTATAACCTGATATTATTCTACAGGCGAAATCTACATCTACACCTGCATTCTCCAGCAGGAGTGTAGTCAACTTCACAAACGTCCATCGTTATTGTTACTAGATCAATAGAGGGCTTGGGTGATGCCACATGGAATGAGAGTAAGGACAATAGCACAGGCAGGGTGACACAAAGTAGTCTACTGATATTATTCCTGTACTAAGCTCAAAAGTAATCAACCAACCTTAAAATATTCAATAAAATGTGTTCATTTAAAGCAACACTCCACCATTTGTGGAAATATGTTCATTTTTCATCTCCCCTTGAGTTAATTAATTGAGCCATACCTTTTTCCTGTTCATCCAGTACTTCTCTGAGTCTGGCGATACCTTTTTAAGCTCCAAGCTAACATCTATCACTGAAGCGGATTAGACCAGGCGAGATGCTAACGGTCCAATCCGATTCAATGATAAATGCTAATTTGGAGCTAAAATTGGTATAGCCAGAGTCAGAGAAGGACTGGATGAACAGGAGAAAGGTTTGGCTCAGTTAATTAACTTGAGGGGAGATGGAAAATTAACATATTTCCAAAAATGGTGGAGTGTTGCTTTAAGTACTTGCCATCATTGCCGTTATGATGCTGTTTGAAAGTACAGGCAATTATAAGGCTATTTCTGAGAGTCTGGTATTGTGGAACAATGTGGACATTTTATCCAGTCCGAAAATGGTCTAGTCAGTGTAACCAAAGATCACTGAATACTGCACTGCTTCAACCTTCTCTGCTGTAACTTTTCTGCTATCAAAGCTTGGTTGTTATGGCATTGATTATGTTCCTATTATGTTATTATTATAATTCTAATTATAATTATAATTAGAATTATAATTATTATTATTATTATGTTTTTTTCTTACCAAAGAGTCGGAGCAGGTGAGGGGCTCCATAGATTTGGGACATGGGTGTGTCCGGGTGGTTGGTCAGGATGTCGGCGTATTGCGGCCGCTCAAACTTATAGAGGAGCTGTGTGCCCAGCATGACGTTGAAATACTCACGGATGCCAGCAACCACCTCATTCACAGCATATTCTCTGGGTAGAGGTTGGGCAGACACAAATGTCACAGTTTAGACAGCTCTGCTTATACAAAACTACACATGCATATGGGAAATGTGTGCAAGATGCAGTCTACAGCAGAGCCAAACGTGGTTTTGCACAAGCAATTAAAATTACATAGACCAGGGATTACAATGCTCAAAGCCTGCATGCATTTTTAATTGGTAGAAACACACACACACGCACACACACACACACACACACACACATACAAATCAGATGCACTGATTAAGTGCTGGGAATTTTCTGAGTTTAGGAGGATGTTTAATTGCTTTAGTGCTCAAAAAAAATAAATAAATAAAAAAAGCCCTGCAGCGTTTTGAACAGACAGCAAAGACAGACCTGACAAATGACAAGGCCGGTTCCTTATACTTCCACCATTTCAACTATTCGTCATAATTACGCACCATATCTCTGTGGCAACCAGCCTACCTGTTATCAGAGTTTCCTCTTGACTTCTTGTAATTTGCATAGTCCTCTAAGACGGCATCGACATTCTTCTTAGCAGGCAGGTGGAATAGCTTTGAGAACAGACAGAAAGAAAGAAGCGTGTGTGTGTAGAGGTTGAGGGAATGAGAGACAGAGAGAGAGAGAGAGGTGAGATTGATTTGGGGGAGCTGGTTTTCCCCGGAGCTGCTTCTCTACTTGATCCGCTAAAGAGCAGGTCAGGGCTGGACATGAGCAGTGTATTGATCCACGGGCTTAGCGTTCGCCAAAGCCCCAATGCTAGTACGGATCTGAGGATAAGCCAGCTCACATCGTGGACACCTGTTAGTCTGAGCAGCACTATCCACTACAGCCACTATCGACCCCCAGTCAGCAATTAAAATGTTCTCATAAAATTAACAAACAAACATACATAACTATATACGTATCAACAAATAAACAAACACATCATCTATCTTTCACTTTCTCTCATCATCCACAATATGGTGTAAATTACAGGAACAGGAACAGGAAGTTCTACTAGCCCTTGTCAGGATGCAGTGCAGATATAAGGAAGACATGGTAAAGACACAGACCAGACTGTTGCGGCACTGACAGCGAAACAACTGAAATGTAATTAAGCATAAGCAATGTATCGAAATCCTCTGTATTTCCTTCTCTTCAATGCTTGCCTAATGCATAACCTGTAATCCAATTGCTGGGAGTGCTTTGGGAAATGCATGGATGGTAAACAAATGAATAAATGAGTAGACAAAATAGTGAGATCCATGAAGGCGGGTCATTACTTTGAGATTTGCCATTTCTTACTGGTAGCCATTCACAGGGATATGTTCATTCGGAAAGCGAAGCGAGGAATTGAGCGACTCAAAACATCCACAGCGACTGTGGGTATTATCATTATGGGAAAGACACTATTCCAAACAAGGTCGGACTTCCCGAATGCATCTTAAGCTTAGAAGTATTTTGTAAAGTCATTGAGTGTCACATTTGTGTCGTAAAGTGTCACATTTATGGCCTCAATGCTCATTTCCCTGGCAGCATGGCACGATGACCTTTGACCTTTGTCATGGGGGCAGTGCTCACCTGCTTCTGGCGTGTGATGAGATCCCAGTCATCAACCAGCCATGGCTTCAACTCCTCAGGGATCTTGACCTTCACTTCAACACGGTTTATGAAGGTCTCCTCCTAAACACACAAAACACACAAAACTGAAGGTCTTCTCCAAAACACACAATGAAATGAAATGCACTGACTGAGAAAAGTTTCTTTTGAACAAATACCTGAATGGCATCCAAATATTTATTTTATATTAAAAAAAAAAATTAAATGGTATCCGTTTTCATTACTTCACATAAATTGCGCCATGTGCACACAGAAAAACTTTTCAGGACCGTAATTGGACAACGCTATTGTTTGGAGGAAGTTTTAATGCGTTTTCAATATGGCTCCATCTGCCACTTCTGACCCTTGTCCAGGCCTGCTGCCAAGAGACAACTGGGGTAAGATAACACCAACTGGCTGATGTTCACACCCACCAGAGTGTGACGAGTGCAACCAATCGAAGAGCTGATGATAGAACGCAGTCTGTTACTACGGTAACTGAGCTCCGCTGCCATTTGTGGGTTCGTTTGAGGAGACCGGAGATTGACAGGCAGCCAATAAGCATTTAAGGTCCCACTGACCTCATAATGAACATAATCACACTTTCCCCCAAACACCCTTAGACAGCCTTAAGTACTGCCAAAGTGCATATTATGGAGTCCTTAAACACTTCAAGAACTAAAGTACTCAGAAGTTACAGGGAAGTGACAATGTCTGGGTGTGTGTGAGAATCTACATATGTGACAATCTAAAAGTACATGTGCATGAGTCATGAATGTTGTTCATGAATGTCTGCGTATTGGTAGATGCAAATGTGTTTGTGTGTGTGTGTGTGTGTGTGTGTACGTACGCTCTCCACTGTTGGGTCCACACGGGCCCTCTTCTTGCGTGGTGGGTGGGGCATTTCCCCACTGCTGGTCCCTTCACCAGCCCCTGGTGCTGAAAACACACAGACACACACACACAGGATATCATCATCATTATCATCGTAACCATCTTCCTCCTCCTCCCCAGCTGAAATCATTCTTCCAAGATGGTCAATCATTACCAAACTGGAAACTAGATGCCTATTATCATCATCCTCTATACCCATCACCTAAATGACCCTCCATGTTACATAAGCATCCAGGTCTGTCGCCTTGGACCAGAAACCCTCCACTGCGTACGCCTCCAAGCCACTTGGAGCTGGAGAGGATCAGGAGGGTCAGGCCATGAAGGCTGTAGTCGATTTTACTGTATTCACTGTGGTCACTCTCGTCCTCTTTAGGCCTGACCCTGAGCCATCAAAGCCTGACCCTGAGCTATCAAAGATTGACCCCTGCACAAGTCTATGGTCAGATGAGGAAGGATTTTATTTTTTTCCCCCTCCTACTCCGGCCTTGGGTCACTTGAGAAAGGGAGCCAAGTGATGAAAGGGATGCTTTCAATATTCTAGTCTTTATTTCATTTCAACATTTCATCCGTTTATACTACAATATAAATAATTATAAATCAACAAAATAATATTAAACCCAACAGTCTACAGTTGGTCCATGGTAACATCAAGCTGCTATAACTTGTTAATAACTTATGTCTAAAATAAATCTCATAATAATATAATAATAACAATGAAAAATATAAATTTCATCATAATAATGCCTCGGCAGCGAGGCGGTCGCTAGTCAGGTTTTGTTTAGTCGCCCGGTGCGCTTTCCTAGCAGGATGGGAAGGCTGTGCAGGGCTTTTTCATGCTATTCAACAGACAAACTGTCCCCATTCCTGTCCGCTGAGGGGGCGTTCAGAGGCTCCTGCTTTAATTAAATTTCTCCTGTGTGCACAGACTCCGTCAGAAGACCAGCCACTCACACACACACACACACACACACACACACACACACACACACACACACAAAACACACACACATATGCATTTATTGGTGTGTGTGTTTGTAATGTGTTTAGTGACATGCAATGTTTATGATCACAGGCAAACACACAGGAGCGTGTGGGAGGGAGTCGATCCAATTTACATCCAAACTGTTCCAGAGCACTATGGCTACAGAATCTGATATGGACTCCGAGATGGGTTGAGAAGATTAAAAATAAATATTGACAGTCAGAGAGGGTGGGGTGTTAGCATGTGTGTATGACTAACATGGCTGACTCTCCCTCCATGAGCATTTGTGAGCGTTGTGTTTGTGTACACCATCTCTATTTAAGTGTGTGTGTGTGTGTGTGCGTGTGCGCATGTGTGTGTGATGAGGAAACCCTCAATAGATGTGTGAATGTAATAACTGACAAGAGGCCCATAAAGATGAAATACTTACTCTTTTGTTTGTTCTTTTTTGTTTTCCTAGCCAGGTGGGACGGGACATGAGGAGTGAAATGAAGAGGAAAAGCAAATCATTATTTTAACTTTGATGTCATTTACCCAACATATTTACACAGTATATCCAGAAAGTGTCAACTGTGGAAACAATAAAATGATCTGCCTTTGAACAAAAGAACCTAAACACGTAAAGCAAGGTGAATTTCAAGAGACACTTCGATCCTTTTATTTGATGGGGAAAAAGGAAAAAAAAAAGAACCGTAAAGAAAAGCAAACAAAGGCAGTTTCCACAGGGACGTGTTTGACCTTTGAACTTTGCATACTCACACATCAACGTTTTTCTGCTGCACAGCAGCGATCTTTTTGCTTGGTGCCACCCCCCTCATCCTTCCCTCAACATAATGGTCTCTGCCAAATAAAGAGAAACAGACAGAAAGGCCCAAGGCCAGGGTGATTGTTCTGCCCAGAGCTGAAAGAAACTAGAAAGGGGAGTGGCACAGATGGGGAAGCTAGAGGGAGAAATGCTCTGGGCAGACAATAACAACAATTATAATAAATAACAAGGGGGGTATTCCAAGAAGGTGGTTCAGTGGTAAACCAGGTTACGTTAACCCTGAGGTAGTGGTAAATCAGCTAATAGAAGAGCCTGGAATCCTCATTCTCTTAACTAAATGATGCCAGCATGCTACTCTATTACCACTTTTTGTAGGTTAACTTAGCCAGGTTTATCACTTAACCATGTTCTTGGAATACCCCCAAGGTCGCTTCATAACAAAACAAAAATAACAACAAAGAAACAGACACACACTGGCATACGTGCACCATTATTTGTAAATATTAGTATATATACACTATATCATATTAAAGGTAGAGTATGGAATTATATTTGTGGTCATTTTTGCGCAATGGCTTGAAATCCTCTTCTTCACCTACTCACAGACACTGAGTTGGAAACGCTGATATAAAAATTAAACATGTCAATCATCTGTAGAACGGACAGAGCTTGAAAAACTATAACCAATCATTTGACAGACCAGCATTCCCCTTTGGACAGTTGCATGTCAATCAAATACAGTGATACAGTGGATGGGACCATTTTCAAAATCTGACAGAATTCCAAAGCCCACCTTTAACAGATATTTCATATAATTTTATTGTACTAACTGTATCTGTGTTAAGTCATCCTGTTACTGACAGGTTGAAACCAAATGGGCTGAATCATGATAATTGGCCATCTCAGTTTCAAACCATTCTCTAGAAAGCAGGTCATTACAGACCTTGGGTTTTACCATTTTACCATTAAATTCTGACTTTGTGGGATTTTTGCACTAAAAGAGTTTGTTGTTTACATACAATGGCATTTCTGTCTATTAAAAAAATCTAAATGCTTTCTCTGTTAAGTGAGTGTATGACTAACCTATTGCACTATAGGGGTCATATTTCTGTGAGAAAGCGAAATCATGTTTTCACGCAAAACAATCAATGCTGTGTAATGGCCAGGGTAATTACATTTATGCTCTTTTGTTTGTTTGCTTTTTAAAAAGAGTGCGTTTGGCACATACACAGCTCAGTCACTGTTTTTTGGCTACTAATGCACAACGATTTTCTCCCAGATGCAGGCCTATTGATACCTTATGGTTCACCAGTACAAAGCCTATCAAAGAATTGACTGAAAAATAACTATCTTGAACAAAGCTATACCTTGCAGGAAGGGGCAGAGGGCAGACATCATGGCACACACACAGAGCGCCAAGACCATTTTGAGCCCGACATGAAGGAGTCTTTCAGGCTTCAATCACATTATCTGAGTGTGTTAGTCCAACTATGAAAAGTCTGATTTTGTGCTTTTTTTCACTGGACGAAGATGTCTGCTAATAGTTGGATGAGCACAATAATTAGATTTTCTCTACAATCAAGTAAAACTTACTGAGTGGAACAGGAAAAAAGAAAGAGAGAGCCAGGATAGGAGGAGGAAACAATACAATGCAATAAAGGAACTCACTGATTTGCCTTCTGGAGCTCTTTCTGTTTCTGCAGGTTGCTGTCCACATATTTAAGCACACGGCTTTCAGGAACCCATTCGTCCCAGCTGGGGAGGCAGCAAATATTTATTTGTAAATAAAGAGACCGCAGAGAATATTAACCAGCCAAATCATCAGTGTGTTGAGCTAATCAGGGAATGCTAACCCTGATCATTTCAATATCCTTGCTAAGACAGTTGCAATGCACTGTATTCACTCTTATTATCTGGAGTAAATCAACACGTAACCCTGTTGTTTCACGTTGCTAAGTGCTGTCAATAGGTATGAGAACAATAGATTTTCATGCACAATGGACGGAAAAATGGCAGCCAATGCTAAACTGATGAAGTCTGTCAGAAGTACTTCACCATCTGGGGTCTGTATATTCATGAAACTTGCCGAGACAACATGTGATGATGTCATCACGTAGCTCCGCCAGGCACTTTACTTCCTGATACTTCAGACACTCAATTGGCTTGTTTAGCTAATAGACAGACGATAGCAAAGTACTTCTGACTGAAATGGGAATAGCACTACCATATCATAACAAAAATCTGAGAAATGAACACATTTACTGGCTGCATTTCGGTGCCCTGATGAATCCGCTACATAGATACAGGCGATTCCTCTCCGTAAAGATGCGACTTCACTAGAAGTGAAACGGCTGGGTAAGTAAGATTATTTTGTCCCTGAAATAAGTCTCAAATCATGAAAACGGCAACACACTGTGTAAGTGTGTGTGTGTGTGTTTCTACAGTTACTGAATTGCCCCCCCCTCCCCCCCAAAAAAAACACTGCGTACATAATGTAACCCTAAAAAGCAAACAAAACAACTGTAAACTTGGAGTCTTTTACTTACTTCTTATTCCAGCCACTGTAATGAATGAAATATTTC
This sequence comes from Sardinella tawilis, assembly GCA_030264315.1. Taxonomy (NCBI): domain Eukaryota; kingdom Metazoa; phylum Chordata; class Actinopteri; order Clupeiformes; family Clupeidae; genus Sardinella; species Sardinella tawilis. The sequence continues at coordinate 10,214,899 of JASCQY010000118.1, forward strand.
ACTTGCTTGTCCTTGATATTAATTTTAACACACTGCAACGAAAAGAATCAAAATTAATGACTGCATATGACATTAAAAAATAAAGTAAATAAATAAATAAAAAGTGATCTCAATTCATTAACAACCTCCTTAACAATGAATTGGACTGTTTAACAATGACAAGAATGATATTTCACTCCTTTTTGTCAATAATAACAAAACATTGTGTAAGTATGCCAACCATAGGTCTAGCTGACAAATTTCTTGAAATTTGGCATGCTCTTTGAATACATGAATATATGTGCTGTCAACTACCAATAATCCATAAAGGGCAGCTCCAAATATGTTACTTTATCAAGTCATGATTAATATACTTCATCTAGCCTGCTTATGTACAGGGATTGTTCACATCAAATTGTCTGACTTCCCTAAGGGCACACCAAACAGATCTAGTCTAGACTCAGTGACTTTAACAAACATGCATGCAGTGACAGATTCATACCTTAGCTTCGTAGAGCAATGGCCCATGAAAACACAGCACTCGTTCACCTGTAGCAGGAGACACATACAAGAAATACGCAAGGTACAAACACCAACACCACAAACACACACACACACACACACACACACACACACAATTAGTTATCAGACTACAAATGACAGGGAATCACTCACAGTGATGCATTTCATGTAGTACGGAAAGAGGAACGTCTGTGTTAGGTCTAAGATTATTTCCATCTCATTTTAAATCCTGATTTGCTGTTGACTCTCATCGTGACGATAGAAGCTGAACGAGGTTAATGTAATCCATAGATGCTGAGATCCCAAGCATGAAACATGCAACGAAAACCAAAAATCGTGACGCTCCTCCAACAACAACATGTAACGTTATATGGCATTTGATTACCATTAGCCATCCGTCCATTGCCATTCTCACTTTGTTGGTAACGTTAACGTTACCTCTGCGCGAAACGGGGATGCACGTTTCCGCAACTCTAGATGTTCTAGATGTTGTGGAAAATAAGAACTTAAGATAATGCATAAATTACAAACAACGTTTAAAAGGGCCTAGTGCCATTGCCCTTAACTTAACTGCCGTTGTCAATGCAGACCGTGTGTTTAACCTTTACATAGTATTAGCTGTTATGATAGCCAGACACTAGCTAGCAAGACAGAAATCGAGTAGCTCGTTCGCATTTTTAACAGCTCTATTTGTATTTATGGTTACGTATTTGTAAGGCTGATTGTTTAAGTGCGTGTGCGTGTGTATATGTGGCGTCAATGTTAACACGCTAACGCGCTAGTATGTTAGGTTTAGGTGGACACACGTTTAGCATAACATTAGCTGACTAGCTGATGCTGTTTACGTAGAGCGCCATTACACAGGCGGCAGCGCCCACCACAGCAATGAACCGTAGAGAACAATGGCAGGCGCGAGTTTGAGCTAAACCGGGCAGTCAAACGGCACCTTACCTTCTTGAAATTTAGGTTTAGGGTCCTGTTTAGGCGCCATTCACAGATTAAGCAATCAAAATATCTGGAAAATCAAATCCAGGCATCGCCAGCTCGGATTTCTTTCAGACACAGTGAAAGCGCCGCTCTCCGTCTCTCTCGTGACGCATTTTCATCGCGCCGGGGTCACGTGACTGAAATTGCCTTTTTTAAACCAATGACAGCCTTTCAATAAACTAACCAATTAGGCTTTGTGATTTTATTTGCGCAGGAGTATGGAAAAGGAGAGAGAGAGATCCTATTTTATGAGTATGCAGAAATGTAGGTATGTTTCTGATTCTCCTTCACCTGCAATATGTGGTCATACATTTCTGATTATAATGCAAGTCAGTAGACTGTTGTGAAACTCAGTGTGTGGAGCAACAGTAGAAGATAAATGGTTAATCACTTGATGACTCTCCTTTGGAAGAAATAAACTCAAACCAGGCCTGATAGGCCTAACTGTAAATCAGATCTCCACAACCCTGGCATGATGTTCAGGATGTATTTCAGTACTTTCTCTAAGGCCAAAATGTATCACCTGCCCAGATATGTATGTACCCTAAATTTGATGTGCATTGTCTCTTTTAAAGGTGCACTATGAGATCCTGAATGATGTCACTTCAGTTGATGTTCCACGTAAACAAATAAAGCTACTCTCAAATTCACGCTACTAAATCAACTTTGCTCATGCTCACTAACCCCCAACCCCTTCCTTAATCATCTTGTTGGTGTTTGGCAGAAATGTGGTTTGTTTTGTTTTGGTGCACAGCCTGTGCCTGTAGTGTTTGTTTGAAGTTTACAGCCCCTGTGTTGTCACTAGAGACCGGGCTTTTTCACAATGTATTTAGGACGCAGACATCAAGCTGATCAAGGGGAAATGCCTACGGTTTGAGACAAAAATGAAATTGCACTAAAAACCAGATCCCATAGGGCACCTTTAATATGCATTTGACCTTTAAACACCAGTCCATGAACAACAGCCATTTTGGCTAATTCTGGCATATTTATATTCTTTGCTGATTAATGTGCACTGTCCATGTCAAATAAACAATACACATAACAATACAATAAATAAATACACACATACATAAATACAGTAGGCCTGTTGAAGATTATGAATCAAGGATGAACCAAGATTAGGCCCCATATACGTAGGCTTATGCTTTAGTAAACAGGTTGTAGATGTGATCTGCGATGCACTGAGGCATGTCCCAACTTCCTCCATTCCACTCCATTTTGTAACGTATTTCAATGGAATTACATGGCACATTGATTTTCAATAGCCATTCATAGGTTCACAGAATTTTAATGTGAACGGTCAAATTCACATTAAGTATGGCCGGAGCTTTAAAAAAAAAGTTGATTTTGATGAGAGGTACTGTATGTGTGTGTGATATGATTTGATTGTGATATGATTTCTACTGATAGAGAGTTTGTCCACAATGAATGGGATAGATTGCATTTATGGTGCGAAACAGGCTATACATAGGCTACATCTTTATTGTGATCAGATTATTTTGAAAGCCATGCAAGTGACCTTTGGCCACTGTGGTCTAGGATACCGATTTTGCCACTGGCACATAATTAATGCAGGCTAGATTATTGAGGATGTTACATAGGCTACGTCAACACATAGCCTACTGAACAGAATAAAATAATTAGGCTACATGGCTGAGTGCATAGCCTAAAAAATAAAAATAATTATGACATAATTATGTAGCCTCCCTCTTCAAATGACCCTGATGGAAACAGGCCATGTTTGGAGGCAGGGCATAAACTAGCATGGCCACATTGTGATCTGACAATGGAAAATATCGCTGTCATCAGAAGTGCTGGTGTTCTGGCTGTGCCTCCAGACATAGACTATCCTGGTTCAGGAAAGGGGTCTTGGTGGGGTCTCTCTATTGATGATGCATCCAGGCTGTTTCTTCATTACAATCTGAACTTTTTTATTCTTACAGAGCGCACGAGCGCAAGAGACCTCGAAAGGTTGGGTTAATATAGAGAATATCCATGTGATAATATAGTCTGCAAAAGCATTGTATTGTACTGCATTTTATCAATACACAATACAATACCTATCAACATTGCTAAAGGCTCCGGAGCAGTTTAGTTCGCTTGTACAAACCGCCCCAAACATACGCGCGCGCAGGCACGAGCTCGCACAAACACAGATACTAGCGAGAGAGGTAGATTTTAATGTAACAATTTATTCAAGCTTCATAGCGTTTTTGTCAACATTCATGATAGCCAACTTTGGGCAAAGGCAAAAGAGCACGCCAAAGCTTGAGTAATTATGTTCAAGTGCTTATTCTCTGTTGTCCCTAGTGGAACGTCAAAGCAAGGTCTCATGCAAACTGTCGATGCAATCTGAAAGCACATAATTAAATATTTATAGGCAGTGCGAGAACGCGTCAAAAATGTACAGATGACAATTTATATGGCATGATAAACATCTTAAATTGTGCGGTACAAAGGCAATTCGTCCCTACAAATGGTCCACCTGCCGAGTAGTGCTTGTACGCAGAGAGTGAGAGTGAGGGTGAGAAGTTAAATTGTGCGCGAGTAGTTTCAGCTTCTTCCTGAATTCCCTTCTTGTCAGGCAGTAGAAAAAGGGATTTAAACAGCTGTTGGTGTGTGCAAGACAAACAGTTGCGGGGAAAATGTACGTATGCACAACATAGTATGCCTCATCCCAGTGGACAACACTTAATTTGACCAGCACTCCCCACAGCGTAACGGCATGGTTTGGCATCCAACACAGAAAAAAAGCCATAACGATAATAGTAACAGACTTGGTTACATGCAATTTTCTTGTCGACGCATTATTATTCATACTTCGCTTTTTCACGTACCTCACAAGTAATAAATAACTTATTGATATTATTAACATGGGCAAAACAAAGGCGATTAGGATTTTCTGCAGGTGGTACATTGCCAACCATTTCTGTCCAGCAGGAAACCTCAACAGGCAAAGGTTTTCACCGGCCACGCTCGTCACTCTGGCGAAGATGGTTGTCGGCGCCGTGGCCACAGTGGCGACTGTCCACAGAAAAGCGCACATCCATTTCACTGAGCAAAGGGGTTTACAAGAGTTACCTTTAGTAGACGATGCGACCGACCAATAACGTGTTATGCTCATGGCCGTAAGAAAGAAGACACTGGCGTACATATTCATAACTGTCACAGACAGAATAATCTTACACATGGCATCTCCAAATATCCAGCTAAAATCCAGCGCTGTATCCACCGCCCAGAAGGGCAGAGTCAAAACAAACTGAAAGTCTGTTATAGCCAAGTTAAATATAAAATAGTTTAAAGTTGAATTCTTCCTCCCTTGTTTGAGTTTCATCAAGAAGAAGACGAGTAGGTTGCCCACTAACCCTACTGCGCACACGACGGAATAGACAACGGATATCATGATTCTTAGCACTGGGCTTTTGTCCGCAGTCACGTCGATGTCCTCTGCACTTCCATACCTGTCATCGTCCCCCAGTGTCATGTTGAATGTGTTGTTAATACTTCCCAAATCCCTCAACAACTCTGTTAAACGATCCATTGCTTTGCAGTTCAGGCAACTGTGGCCAGTGGGAGGATGACTTTTTAACGGCTACAGAGAAGTTTCTCTGTCCATAACTTTAGGTGCTTCCAAACGATAAACGCCCGCATCTTCTCAGGGCTGCAAGACTGCATCAAACGAGGGGACTGACAGTATTTAAAAGGGGGCGTCTCGCTTTACCCCACCCTCCCGTTGCCCGGATTGGCCAGCCTTTTTGACAGGTGCAGTCGACAGGACTCATACTAGTTGGATAAAAGATAGCCTACTTGCATACGTACTGTACATTGATTGCCTCAACACGAAAGAATGAGAAACAAAGACCCAACAGCTGTATGTGTAATGGAGCCTTTCAGGCACGGTGCTGCGCACTCCTGGAGCTTGTTTCCTAAATGCCAGTGCATAACCATCCACTGTCTGCCTGCCATTGACCAAAATATTTAAAATATTTGAAACATTTCTTCCAATATTCTAGACTGGGAATACCCATGCTGCCTTGTGTGCTCGTTCCGAACTGCACGGCAGCCTGGAGACCATGGGCGAAATTTTCGCATGAATTTGGGAACCAATCACAGAACGAGGAAAGATGACAAGACGATGCGTGAACTTTTGGACAAACGAAACCTGAAATCCCATACGAGAAAATGTATAGGTGGTCCCCAGACTAAATCTCACTTGAGATTTAGGCTGGTGTTAGCCAGGCTACCAATATTCAGAAATTTATATACAATATCAAACAAGTCTGAAAACAACTTTAAAAGCAACTTTAACAAAAACAACAACAACAACAACAACAACACTTCACATTCTAAAGGTATGAAGCCAAAGGCAAACGGAAAAAATATGGAACTTCAAGCATCTTTCATTAATATAACCTCAATTAAATACCATGGTCTACTCCTACCCTTAAATCAGGCTTTATCATTTAAAATGCCACTAAACAACTAAAATTATTATTAAAAAAATGCTCAGTATAAATCAACCAACTGATCTTGGGGTCCCCCTTCATCTTACCAGTTTACTCAGGCAACTTCATGTTGGCATGTTCTCAGTGTAGGACTACACGGTGAAGGCACATCAATTACAAAACTAAGTGAGCCAGAGGTGTTAAGCTAATGAGGAAATGCTAGGCCAATTACTGATCTCAGTCTTGCAGCACTGAATACATCAGAAACCGCTCAGGCTGAGCCAAGACGTCTTTTTAATCTGTCTGCCAATCAAGGGCATTCACACAGTCCTCCTCTCAGGTCCACCAGAGCCCTGTCCCTGAACTCAGGATTTTGAGCTCCGTTGCTATTTTGTGGTTTTGTGTGTGAGCACTCCGAAACACTTTGAAGGCCTGATCTTTTTATGGATTCTTTTTTCCAAGAAGTCACAGGATGCACAGGTGTTATTAATGACATCCAAGGATCTGATTCATCAGCCATTAAAAACACCTGTGTTTATTCTGCGACTTCTTGGAAAAATAGCTGCTGTGAAATGAGCCCACTGCAACCTTGGACAGTGCAGCTCTCTACATGGCCAGTCATGTTCCATTTAGGCCTACTATGTCACCTTCTGCCTCCCTGTCTCTGTGGAACGAAGTGCACACCATGTATTATTTTTGTCTCTTGAATACACATCCATCCACATTTGTTTGAGTAGGTTTTGTGTAAAAAATGCACTATGTAAATAAATTACTTACTCACTTATTTACTAAAGCCCACCCTGTCATCTAAATAATTTCTATTCTATTCAAAAATAAATAAATAAAATTCTATTCCTGATGTACTGAATAATGCCTGTTGTCCTTTAAACATCAGCACCATCAGACGGGCCAATTTGCAGTTATGGAAATATCATGTTCTGTGGTACAGCAGTATGGGTATCGTTTCTACAATACAAAATGTTATTTGACTATGTTATGATATGACTTAAACAAATGAAACAACAGCAACAGACAAGCTTGGTTCTCCCTGTTCCTGGTAAAATAGAAGAAACCCATTTTTGGAGCAAAACATTAAAAAAATCAGGGAAACATAAAAAAAAAAAACCATCAATTTTTACCTCAGAGGTCTGGTCGCTTTAAAGGCATACAATGCAACGTTTTTAAGTTAATTTGCCAGCTTCGTAGTGTACTTAGATAGTTTTATGGCTCAGTCTGGGGTGAAAGAAGGCTATTTCGGAGGCCTCCATCACCTCCTCGTGCCGTTAGCGCACCTTATGGTGTAAATGCCCTGCTGTCCTCATGAAGACAGCTGTTTTGGAGTTCTTGTTTTTGTTTGGGTTTTAGCACACACAAACATGTTTCTCGGGTTATTCACAAAAAACAGGGTTAAAAGGTATACGTCAACGCATCAGCACACAACCACCTGCATTCACACAACTAAAGCTAAGTCTCTGGCCAAACTGCAGACTATCAACCCTTGCCAGGAGCTAAGTCTGGTTCCTCACCCCACACCTATGACCATCACATGTAGGCCTACACAGCTGACGGCAAAGAACAGGGACAAGTTCAACACCGTTTCGCTATGGCTTCCAGATTGATTGAGTTGTTTAGCCACCATTATAAAGCAATCTATCCAAGTAAATAATAAATAGCCTAGCTGTCCATGCCTAGGTGACTGCGTTGTTAATGACATTCTTCATGTACTGTTATGACTGTTATACTGTATTATCTCAAGCATCAATAAAAAGACAAACAAACAAGCAAAAAAACCAATAATAGCTAGGCCTATAATAAATATCTGCAGAGTAAATCAGAGAAAATATCTGCTCTGTGTCTTACAGGTTAATTAGCACAAGCCTATGTGACAGTAATAAACATAGAGTGCTCTGCTTTGGACACAATTCTCTGCTGCTGCGTATACCTCCACCGATAATAACAGGTGTGGCGATGAGGGTGGGGCATGACAGGGGTACTTGAGGCTGAAAGGACCCCTTGCTGGACAGGCACCCATGCAGGAACATGTGGAGACTAGGCCTATACTGTTAGATAAGTCATCATGCAAGAAATTACTGGTGAGATTGCTTGTTAGATGGTCATGGCAATAACACCCTCATGAGATTGCCATGACGACATGACATCCAACACTTTCACCCTCATTCAATCATGCACTTGAGCAAGTCAGTGCAAAGCGCTGAGCACAGAGTCTTTTTGAGCTAGTTTTGAAGCTCACAATGGAATTTGTCGGCTAGCTATTCAATTTTTAATTTAGATCCACCACTGCAGGGAGCTATCAGCAAGCTTTGGCACACCGTCTCTGAGCTATGCAGGCCAATCAGCAGATGGAGGGAGGGCCAAATGCAATGATTAACTCAAAATGGTGTGTTCAAACTCATAACATACAGTACGTCACGACCAAGCAATTGGTTAAAGAAGTATCTGGCCACCGGTGAGCAAACGTATGCCACTGGATAGGTTTCAGACACTTGGCAAAAAGGGAAAGGATGTGAAAGTGTCTGATACATCAGGCTTGTTATTTTGATTTGATAACATTGTGTTACTTCAGGGGTGGCCAAACCTTTGTTTGCGGGCCGTATACTGAAAATCTATAACGCCAAGGGCCGATGAAAAATTAAGAATCCAGTTTTTAACCAGTTTCAAGTGAAAGAGCAACTGCAGGCTGTCTAATGCCACACTGTTTAATGATATTAGCCTATTGACAAACACTTCACACCAGAACTAAAGTTAAGATGTCCGATGGATATATGACATTAAAATAATGGCTTTGAGTAATTCCAATGATGTTAATAGCCCTGTTCTACGAGCTTGGTGAGTGCTGTCAATAGCAACAACGTAGACAAAGTGGTGAACTAGTTGCTTACGCTTATTCAATGGAAGTGTTCAAGCAGCTCACTTTCTATGGTTTATGGTTTTCCCAATTCTTTCCTTCTCCTTTCCATCAACAGCACTCGGCAAGCTCCTGCAACAGGGCTATAATTAGAATGACCAATGTAACAATGGGACACATTGCACTTATTTTTTGACTTCATGGCGGGTTGCATGGAAGAGAGCAGAGGGCAGCAATCGGCCCCCGGGCCTTAGTTTGGCCACCCCTGTCTTAGATCAACACCTGCAGGCCAGTGCTTACCTGGAATTGTTCTGACTGAACCTATGACAGGCTAAATAATTTAGTAGTTTTCACTGATAAGAGTAATTTTCTCCATCTGCATCTGATTTTTCCTCCTCATACAAAATGCATAAAGAGCAGACCACTGCAGGCTAGTGGGGGCTGACTGTCCCTGAACAAACTAAATCATTTTTTTTTCCATGAAGGTATTCCAAAGAAAAAGAATGAAGACTGATCTTCTATGTCAAGTTTATCACCTCCATCTATTATCAGGTTTACCTCTACAGTAGTGTAACTTACCCAGATTTCCACATAAACAGGTATCACTTAATTCTTTTTTTTTAAAGTGTTTTAATTTTCAACACAGAATCAAATCTGTAACAGCATGGTAGACAGCGAAAATGGAAGGGATGTCTTAATTTCTGACAAACCAGGATCAAGTAGAGACGAAAAAAAAAAAAGTTTCAATACAAAGCCATAAAGCTCTTTAAATAATTATATAATTATGGAAGAAATGACACGTATGGTAACAGCAACACATACTTGTCAAACAAAATGTAAAAATATGTAGATAAAATAAATTAAATTAAATTTTGTACACAAAGTAATAATAATAATAATAATAATAATAATAATAATAATAATAATAATAATAGTAAGAAGAAGAAGAAGAAAGACAGAAATAGAACCAGCAAATCTGGTGAAGCCGTGAAGCTGTAACTTCATTTGACAAAGCACACTGGGGCAAGCCTGGGCTGTGTATAGCAACCCCCCCACTTGGGCCGATGGAGGATCTGAGCCACATGATAAATAAACAGGGGGTTAAGAAGGTACTCTGTGAATGATATGAAGAGATAACAGTACACATCTTTTCCTTCTCCATAGAAAATGAGTCATCCAATGAACTGACTGAGGAGACAGATAAACAGACAGACAGAAACACGTACCTACACACTGTGTGAGTCAGAATGTAGCTGGAGACATGAACTGTGAATCGGAAAACTGATTTGGAAACTGCTCACCATGGTTCACTGAAATTATGAAGCAAGCATCAAACTTTGATGCTTTGAAGCATTCATGTGGGTATTTAAAAACGAAACAACAACAAAAAAAATCTATCTTCCAATAAATCTCATAGAGAGGGAGAATTTAAGGACGTCTTGTGTAGTCTCCTAGCGAGTAGTCTCTGATGGACTTTTTGATTAAGCAATGTCAGAAGCACTGGCAATGATTAACCCCCCTCTGTGGCCAGCCTCCCTACAGGTTTCTCGCTTGCCCTCTCTCTCTCCCTCCCTCCCTCTTTCTTAAAAAACACAAACAAAACCAAAAAACGCATCGACTGTCTGTCAGCCTGCACCGTGGGGGGGGGGGGGGGGGGGGGGGGGGG
>JASCQY010000118.1:10229136-10231636 GCA_030264315.1 Sardinella tawilis
AACAATGCTTGAACATTCTATCTTGGTCCCCAACTACTTCCTGTTCCATTAACATAACATATGGAATGTTAAACAGGGATTTCTGGGAGACCAGCTTTGGAACTAGAACCTGAAACAGTCTACAGGAAGATGATGATGTGATGTACAGTATGGTTTGCTTGGCTGGGAGGACCAGCAATTCAGTTTTTGAAGAGGGTTTAGTTGGAGGCGATGTTCTTTCATCCAAGCAGACATAATGGAGAGAGACTGAGATTGAGACTCAGGAGCTGTCAGGAGGACACGGCAGATAGAGTTGAGCATCATCTGCGTAACAGTGATATGAGAAGCCATGTAAGGAGGATGACTGGACCACCAAGCGAGGTGGTAATACACGGCAAAGAGGGAGGACATGTACTTGGAGCCAGTGAAGCATAAATCGCATAAGCGGCAGCTAGCTGCCATAGCGCTCCATATGGAAGTTGCTGCTGATCCTGATGCTATGGTTTGAAGGAAGGTGGTTAGAATGGAGTCCAGTGGGCATGTAGCTGGATGGCTGCCTGTAAGAAGCTTAGACATCTCCCTTTCAGTGAGATGGTGGAATGAGGACAAGGAAGCAGTAGGTTTGGTAAGGCACAGAGGAGGAGGAGGAGGACGAAGAGGAGGAGGAGGAGGAGTGCGACAAGTTCAGCCACAGTGTTCGCTGTGAGCTTGATAGCGGGGATGTAAAATAAAGTTGCTTGACAATTGGGCACCAGCCTAGGAAACAATCAAAAGCTATTTTCTTTGAGGGTTATTAGAATGCATCTCGCTAGTGCTGCTACCACCTATGGTGTTTAGTTTATGGAACTTCTATTACATAAAACACTGGCTATTTACAGGCTGCTATTGCCTTGTTAAGTGGGAAAGTGGTTTTCTGACGATGCATACCGAAAAACCTTGTGCCCTCTCTCCCCAACGCTTTTCATCTAAATTTCTATTCCTACAAAGTTTCAATCTGTTGAACAGCATTCTCATCTCTCAAACAGTGCAGTGATTTACACCGTGCTCCTGACCTTCAGTTCTGCATGTGTGTGTGTGTTTATAAAGTCTGTGTGTCTGGCCATACTTAGTCAGCTGTGCATGGAGTAACATTGTGTGTATCTGTACCTTGTGAAAATTCTGCATAGGAGCAGGTGTAGGGGTCTCTCTCTCTCTCTCTGTCTGTGTGTGTGTGTGTGTGTGTGTGTGTGTGTGTGGTACTTCCATACCCAGCTCACTATGCGCAGGGTAGAAGTGGCGGTAGTCCTGAATGAGAGGAGGGGGAGGGGGGATGTAGCTCGTCTCCATGGTGGGCATACTTGGAGCTCGCGTCACTGGAGACGCCTGGTGGTGTAGATTCAGCACGCTGTTTAGAGACAGATAGAGAGACAGAGGATAGAAGGAGAAATTAGTGTGTGTGTGTGTGTGTGTGTGTGTGTGTGTGTGGGAGAGAGAGGGAGAGAAAGACAGAAAGAGAGAGAGAGAGAGAGAGAGAGAGAGAGAGAGAGAGATGGAAGAATTGGATGTTGTTAATGACATTAATAGCTGGAAGTTAGAAGACAGTAGTTTATTTCTGTGCATCACTAACAGAATGCACATCAATTTCAAGTTTTCCAGTTCTATTCAATAAACCTCAAAAGATTATGACATTTTAAAATAGTAAAACAATAAAAATCTGCAGTAGTGCCAAATAATATGTACTAGTAGAGAGGCAGTAGGGTTTGACAGGAATAAAAGTTGAGTACATACCCTTTGCTGAGTGGAGGCGAGGTGGGGGACAGGGACGGACACGTCCTCTTGGGTGGGGGCTCGTCCTCCGCATCTTCATCTGAGGAGCTGTCCAGCGTGAGGTCGATGATCTCCACCTTTTTGCTGTCTCCGTGCGACGAGCTGTTCCGATGCTCTGATGATACTGTTCGGCACGAGTCTAAGAGAGACCATTAAAAAAGGCATGAAAAGGTCAAGACCACCTGAGTGTTATTCATTTCTTCTTGACATTTTAAACTCTGATAACCTGACATTTTCATCGACGTTTTCCACCTTCAATAGCATAGTATATTCCAAAACACTGACCGTTAACTAAAAGTGAAGAGGACATATGATACAGTGTCTATATAGAACAGAGATAAACTTCTGGCTTGAAGGAGAACTCCTTAACCTGACTAACTAAAAGAGGTAGCTAAGGAATTACCAACTGTTGAAAAACAAACAAGGACAAAAATACAAGACCTGAAAAGTTGAACTATATTTCACTCTAAGCACCTTGAATATATCAGAGCTTCACATTTTCAACTTGTGCTCTGGTTTGGTGCTTATGTTTCAGGGAAAAGTCCTAGCTGTACTACAACGGCCCAAATTGCATCATTCCAGAGATACAACTGAGTGGTTGGAGATGAAAAGTCTTTCTGTGTGAACATCGTTGCCACAAAGAAATACATGCTAAGGGCAAAATAGCGCTCTCAGAATAAATCCAACATGTTTATATGAAAGAGCTGAGAAAATG
>JASCQY010000118.1:10236636-10240802 GCA_030264315.1 Sardinella tawilis
GGACTACTAACGGCTGAACCAAAGCTTATGGAATATTGACCATGATAGAGCAACATAATACATTAAAGAGGGAGCGAACGTCAATAGTTCTGGTCTGCTAAGTCAGCACGTCACAATATAAACTTTTACCCGATTTTCGGTATTAGCAAATGAGGACTCGACTTTGGTCTGCATAAAGGGGGATTTTGCCCGCCCCCCCCTTGCAAAAATAGAACACGGAATTTAACGGAAGTTTGTTCCTCTCGCTCCGCTTTTACCCTCTCTGGCTGAACTGTGTCTGGCAACTGAGCCCTGTCTAGAGTATGAGTACAGCTATGTCTCACTCCAGCATGCTTCCCAATGGCAATGGCACTGAGCCTCTTGTGCCAGCAGGGGGCAGCACAACTGGACTAATAAGATCACCTTCAGGGATCTGAGATATCGGCTACTGTTCTCATTATGCGGCCAGTCACCTGTTGGAGCCAAGTTAGCAATCTAGCTAAGTGTATTTACCAAAAGGTTTTACACCACCAAACCAAGCAACTATCTAACTAATTAAGCAATCAGATGACCATCAAATTAATGATATAATCTAACTGAGACACAACTGAACTGTTCTGATGAAATGCAGGAAGTGAACAGTGTGGAACGTACCGGAAGGTTGCATGGCTTGCCGTTTACTTTAACGCAGAGGTTGGGAGGAAAGTGATCTTCCTGAGGGCAACTCGTCTCTGACAGACAAAACCTGCAGTGCAAAGTAAGAGAGAGAGTGGTGGAGAAGAATGAGAAAGTTAAGGCAGGGAAGAAAGTTTCATAACTTTTCCAACATTCACATTTTTTTCAACCAAGAAAGCCTTGAGAAAGTACAAAAAGCTGACAATTCAAGGAGCTTTTTGAAAGCTTATTTGACCTGTCTTGCCTGCCACAACCCAGCTCCACACAAGACACTGTCAGCTACTGACAGAAAGTCCTTCATCCTACACTTCAGTTCACTATGGCTGAGGCCACAGTCACACAACCCAGCACAGGTGTTCTCAATGAAACCTTGCATCCTATAGAAACTACATAAAGCAACATAAAGTAACAAGCCATACTAGCAATAAGGTGCTTTGTATGTCAGCTTTGTGCAAGCTAACTTTACCGGCAATAAGGAGTTAGGAGTGTATAGTTTATCAAACTCACTGAAGGTCTGTCAAACTTTCAGAGATGTCACAAGATCTTACCTTAGCTGAACCTGAACTGAGAAGTCACACTTGGTCCCCGAGATGTCCCTGGGTGGGGGGAAGGGGGGAGGCAGAGGGAGGGAGGGATGGAGGGATGGATGAAGGGGGAGAGATAGAGAGAGAGAGGTATGAAAGAGAAAGAAAGAGAGAGAGGGAGAGAGAGAGAGAGGGAGCGAGAGATAGAGAAAGAGAGGGAGAGAGAGAGGGAATGAAAAAAAAGAGGGGGGGAGAAGAGTCAGGTTTCATTCCTTTCATTCTTGTGAGGCCTGTCATCGGTGTGTAATATGTTTTTAATAAAGTTACTGTAGAGTCAGACTGAGACACTGGGCAGCCTTATTCCTGGACCCCACAGCACAGGTGGGGGCGGCTGGAGTAGCCCTGAGCTCATCCACCCGCTCCACCCACTAAGGGCTGGAGTAGACCTCAGGTGCGTTCAAATTCGCTAATGCAAGTGAACATTCGCAAAAAGTTCTCCTCTGAAAGTTTTGGCTAACGTTAGCGAACAAAGGCAATCGGTCAGAGGAGGTAGTGCACCGAGAACTGTAATATTATGATAGACGCTGGATTGCGAGAGATGTGTGTCCAAATGCGACTTGAAGGTGTAATTACGGTGGGCGAGCACAATTTCAGTCTCGGAGTCTTCTATACAGCAGTCCTCGGCTGCCGCAAGTGTAATTTCTTTTGAGTTCGCCACTTCCGTCTACTGTTTAAAACGAACATTTTAGAACATTACGCAAAATCGTTCACATTTCATTGTGTAATGTGAACATGTTTGTGGCGAGTGTGAATCTGAACGCTCCTCTGAAGTCATCCACCTACAGACCTGACTGCTAAGCCCCTGCAAAGCATTGCGAATGGGTGGGGGATGGGGGCCTGCATAGCCATGACGCAATGGAAAGGTCAGGTGATACGTTAACAGCAGGGGTGAGGGCAGCCAGTGTACGCTTACACGCGCACACACACACGCACACGCACACACACATGCACGCACATACTGTACACACACACACACACACACACACACATACACACACGCACACTCACACACACACACACACACACAAAGACCTAAAGGGATACAAGTGCAGATGCAAACACAAACACACATACACTCACATGTGTGCACACACTGACACATGCACACACTCGCGCACACCTACAAACACACAGTGTGCTATACTCACATTGAGCTGCTGATCTGTTGGACTTGCTGTGGGGTCAGAGCGAAGGCGAAGCACGTCTCCTGGAAACGCTGGTTGCTGTCTGTAGCTACATATACACACGAGAAAGAGAGGGGGGGGGGGGTAGATAGAGAAAAAAAAGAAAGAAAGAAAGACAAAAATTCAAATCAGACTTCAATGAAGCTGTTCAACCTCTACAGTCCCAGACAGAAGACCTGTTAGGACAGGGCTGCAGTCTGCCAGCTGTGTGTGTGTTTGTGTGGGTGTGTGTGTGTGTGTGTGTGTGTGTATTTATGTGGTGCACAAGAAGTCCTCTTTGTTTGACTACTGCAGGCCAATACACATTAGGTCATTATCTTGGTGTGTTTTAAGGGAGCAGGATAACAAACCATGCTTAGGTGTGTGTGTGAGAGAGAGTGTGTTTCTGTGTGTGTGTGTGTGTAGGATAGAGTGGGAGGCTGCTAGAGGCTATGCTTTCTAAATACAAGACAGGCACACATCCCTGTGATGATGAATGGGATCCACATGCTCTGTCTGTCCCTCTCTTCCTTCTTCCTCTGAATCTGTCTGTCTGCCCGTCTCTCCCACACAACCCGTCTCTCTCTCTCTCTCTCTCTGCTCCTCCTCCCTTCTATCCCCACTTCTTCTCTCCTTCTTGGTCAAAAACCTCTCTCTCGCTCTTTCTCTCTGTCCCTTCCTCCCCTCTCCAATCCCTCTCCCTCTTTCTCTCACCTGTCTCACTCTACACCTCTTTCCTCCTGTCCCCACTTCTCTCCTTGTCAAAAACCTCTCTCTCTATTCCTCCATTCCAACCCAACCTGTCTGTCTCTGTCTGTCTCTCAGTCCCTCCTTTATCCAATCTCTCTCTCTCTCTCTCTCTCTCCCCAACCTGTCTCTCTCTCAGTCCCTCCCTTCTCCAGTCTCTCTCTCTCTCTCTCCCTCCCCAACCTGTCTCTCTCTCAGTCCCTGCCTTCTCCAGTCTCTCTCTCTCTCTCTCTCTCTCTCTCTCTCCCCCTCTCTAACCTGTCTCTCTCTCTCTCTCTCTCTCTCTCCAACCTGTCTCTCTCTCAGAGTCCCTCCCTTCTCTAGTCTCTCTCTCTCTCTTTCTCGCTCAATAATCGTCTGCTCTAAAAATAGCTCCTGGGCGGTTGCACAATCCAATCCTGCTTAAGCCTGGCCCAGCCCAGTGGCAGCCTGTGAGAGATAAGGACAGCCTGCAGACTGGAGACTGAGCACAGGGGGAGCACAGCAGCACAATGGCAGGAGCAGGGAGACAGAGGGAAGGAGGAGAGAAAAACAGAGAAGAAATTTAACAGTGCAACTCCAGAGTGATGAAGACAAAGAGAGACAGCAGAAAGAGAGGAAGAGAGAGAGAGAGAGAGAGAGAGAGAAAGAAAGTGAGAGCGAGAGAGAGAGAGAGAGAGAGAGAGAGAGAGAGAGAGAGAGAGAGACCACCAGAGGACTCCAGTAGCACTGAGACACTGGGTCAGCTGGGTTACTGGGCTAACTTAACACATGGCATTAGGGAAGGTGAGGAGGCCAAAGCCAGAGAAGTTTAATATAGTAGCCCAAGTCAATTCAGTCAATTCACATAATGACTCCATCTCTGACTGCCTGTCTCTGTGCAGTTCTCCATGCAGCCCTCTGAGAGAGAGAAAAAAATGAGGCTGTTTGATGTATAATTGAGGGGAACTGGGCAGGACTGTCGGATTGAAATCCTTGAAAGACAGCTACGTGTTGTGATCTGACAGTTGGGGGGGGGGGGGGGGGGGGGGGCGGGGGG
>JASCQY010000118.1:10246258-10258918 GCA_030264315.1 Sardinella tawilis
CTTTTGTAATGGCAATATTCAGGCTGGATTACTGTTGTCAGTGATAAAAGTATTTGATTCCTTAACGTCTTGTGATAAATCGGGGCATTTTATGATTAATTTACATTGTATTTCTTACATACGGCTCTTTTAAAAAGTGAGAAATAGTGTACATAAATAATCTGTTCCAACTCCAAGCAGTCAGGGGAGTCCAGATACGCCCACGTCCAAAGCCCAAACCCTCCACCCCTAATTTTTTACTGATTTTAGCACATTTTTGTACATCCTTAGGTTTTATGTCCTCTGTTTTCAAGAACGATGAAAAAGAAAGCTACAAACACTGTACAAAAATCTGCTTTTTAGATTAGTGTTTTCCAGTTACTTACATACTCATATTCATCATTTAAATGCCCACTGTAGGTCTTCATCATATTATTTTCTTGAATAGGTATTCTAAGCCAGCCTAAAAATCTAGACATACCCTAGTGGCAGCAAACAGTTTTGCTTTGCTGGTGGGCCTATCCACATGTATACCTGTGGCAGTTTGAAAGACAACCGCTGAACCCTTGGAATGATTCATTTTGATGTTTTAGTCTGGCTTACAGCCTACTAAGCCAGAGGTTTTACAGAGATATAATCATGATATGGTGACCACTTATGGGTCCCGATTCGGGAACCAGTGTTCTTTATGACCACAGCATTGAACAGTACGTGCCATAACACGTTGTGTTTGGTTGATGGTTGCGCTAATCAGCTGGTTTCAATATGGAACAGTATAAATATTGCATTTGAGAGAACCTTATCCTCTGAACTGATATGGCTTTGGTTCAGTCATCTGACCTGGCTAGTGCTGAGGCCTGATAAACTGTACCGCCCATATTTCCATGATTTAAAGGTGCACTATGAGATCCGGCATGATGTCTGTTGACATTCCACATAAACACCGACAGAAACAAACAAAACGCTACTCTCAAATTCACGCTACTAAATCTTTGTTCACTACCCCCCACCCATATGTGCATGCTCACTAACCCCCACCCTTCCCTAACCATCTTGTTGGTGTTTGGCTGAACGGTGGGTGGTTAGGTTTTGGTGCACAGTCTGTGTGTGTTTACAGCCCCTGTGTTGTCTCCAGAGACAGGACTTTTTCACAAAGTATTCAGGGGGAAGGCAGCAAGCTGATTAAGGGGAGATGTTAGTTAAAGTTAAATCGCACTAAAAACCATGCAACATCTCATAGTTCACCTTTAAAAAAGCCTATATCTGGGAGTGTACTGTATAAATAGGCTTATTATATATGTTTGGTTGGTGAACACACGTTTATTTTGTTATGAAAGTGATGTCAATATAAGTGCTGCAGTGATGGGCAACATTTTAGTTGTCATTCAATTAGGTTATGAAATGAATCATCAACTGTGTGGTAATCAACATAACGGTTTGTGAGAACTTTAGGTTTTACTTGCTTCTCTGTAAACTAAATAACTATGTGGACAATACAGGCGTTTGAAGACATTTGGCAATTGTGAAACATTGGTCCTAATAGGAGATTAAAAGAAATAAACGCTTGATGATCTTTTTTTTTTTTTTTTTGCTTTGTGTAGTGGTGAAGCAAGTCTTTAAATTTTGGCTCATCTGAAGCTTTCAAACTACCAATCTCCCCTTTTTCTCATTTGGTTTCATTTCAAACAAAAACACGCCCAATAAATGATCTTTTGTTTGTAGCTGCTTTTAATATCTAAATTTTTTTTTTTTTTTACCAATGATAAGAAGCTCATCGCACACCATTAAAGTTTTTTATTTTGCACAGATCTTTCACATATGTATTCTGAGTCTGAGTCGAGTTTCCACAGGTGCATTATGGTCATGTGGTACCCCAAGTTCACCAGAAGGTGGCGGCAAAATACAACTATACAAGAGCACAGGATGGCGCTCTCTCTTTCTCCCTGGGCCTAGGCTCTCTCTTCCGCCATCCAAGTGGTAGCAGCATACTTCAAAAACATGGCACATTTCCATGTGGATTTTTCAATAAGTCCTTTTTTTAATGAGTCCAACTGTTTGAGCACATTAGCTATCCATACTTCTCCATACTGGATGTAAAGCATAGGTTGTGACTGAGGAGATTTTATTGTGTCTATTTATTTTATTTATGGTGGCCTGCATTTCAGGTCCAGTAGATGTCACTCTTGTATTATTTGTGCAAAGCTGAATATATAGGCTACGGCTCTGACTTTGTGTCTACAGAGAGTCATTTCACTAATGAACAGATTTATTTCTTTGGAGTACATTAAAATGGTGCATTTTTACATTGTGCCTGATGGTTTATGTAGCCAATGAATCATTGATATTAATGAATGATTTCAGTAAACAACTGGAAAAGCACTCGGAGAGTGCAGACCTCCGCCAAGGCAATGTGGGTCATTGACCCAATACAAATTCCCAACGGTGTTACAGATCACCACCAAAATGTTATCATCTGTTCCTTGTCCTAATACCTATGTTGTCAGAAAGTTTCATCCAAGTCCACGCAGCACTTTTCGAGTTATCTTGCAGACAGACAGACAGACAGACATACAGACAAACAAACAAACGCAACCGAAAACAAGACCTCCTTTGCGGAGGTAAACATACCTTGTTTTCACCTCTAAAACAAACACCAGTGCATATTGTGTCATTAAGACACTGAAGTCCTCGTTTTTGCCATAAACATTTAACTATTGTATAACTTCTCTGTGTATTTCCCATGACTGAGTGTCAAAGGTCATTTTCCTAAAATGAAAGCTGTGAAAAAAATGTTGTTGCCTCTCACTATGGCTTCTGTGAGAACAGTGGTAGCACTATATTCATATGTGTGAAATATTGGTTGCTAATTGTAGGCGTCAGAAAGAACTTAGGCATATGTGATCCTGAATTAAAGCTCTTTTTTATTTATCCTTGCATTCTACAAAAAGGAACTTATCATAATCCACAAGTAAACCTCTAGTGTGTTGATATGGCCATTGTCGCTCATCTTGTTAAGTACAACTAAACATTTATTTTGTTTAATATTACACAAAGACATATTTAATTCAAGTCATTTTAGCAATGAAAACAGTAGCATCCAGTTATTTCCAAAGAGCACATTTTAATACACATTTAAATCCGTTGGGTTGCCTGCTTTAAAGTGCTTTACATGAATAATATACAAAGTTGCAGATGACTACAAACAGAGATGGGGAAATAGATAAAATAAAGATTAAATAAAAATGTACAAAGACATAAATAACTAAATCACCTATTTAGATCCATCTAACATTCAACCAACAAAAAGTATCACAGGATACATAAATATAGATATATGTTTATGTATATTTTTATATGCATTGCACATAGCCACATGATATATAAACAAATTTCTAGAGGTGATGGTCTTGGGTTTCTCAACGAATTCACTGTGGTTGTCTTTATATTTAGATTATACAGTACTTACATGTTTGTCAGAGAGGAAACCTTGGTTTCCGTCTCTCAAAACAAACTTGAGTTGGGCTTTAACCCAGGCCTGTAACTATAATACTAATGGACTCTCATCTGTCTCTGTACACAGATGTCCCTGGGGTGCCGTGTGGTTCGCTGTGGCTCAGCGTGGGTTAGGTGTGGTTGCGGCTGAAGATCAGAGGAGGCTTCCAGACAGGTAGGTTCCTCTCCCACTCGGTCCACCAGCTGGGGGGTTGGTTCCTGAG
Organism: Sardinella tawilis; assembly: GCA_030264315.1. Classification (NCBI taxonomy): domain Eukaryota; kingdom Metazoa; phylum Chordata; class Actinopteri; order Clupeiformes; family Clupeidae; genus Sardinella; species Sardinella tawilis. The sequence continues at coordinate 10,249,954 of JASCQY010000118.1, forward strand.
GCGGGCGGGAGCTCGGCTGGTCATGGGGGCAGCAGGGGGGGCTTGAAGGTGCAGGTTCCAGTACAGTGCCGGGGGGTCAGCATCTTACAGGAGAAATGGTGCAACGCGTCGTGAGCTTCTAGGAAGAAAGTTGGGGGCTCTTGATTACTAATGAGAATAATGCTCGTTTAGCTGAGTCACGTCAAGAGCTCTGATATGGGGAATCTGCTAGACTGAGGATGGCTCAAGTAGGCCATACTACAGCTGTCATGATGCACAGGAAAATGCAAGGGTTGGGAGAGCCCTCTTTAAAAAAATCTAACTTTTGTCCAGCCAAGATGCATCAAATTCCAATAAGAACAGGGGCCAGTTCCTTCATCTAAATTGGGCACGGGTATTATAATTAACATACCCTGGATACAAATGAAATAATATTTTAGTCAGTTCTGTTGGGATAGGACCTCATACGGCAGTGGAGTGGCCTCACCTACTGTATCCTTGGCCAAGATAATTGTATTACTGATCTCCACCAGCGGAGTTATCCATTACCTTTTAATTTCTGCTGAATAGCATAACGAGCCTTTCTCTCATGGTCCAACTCGCTGCATAGAGTATCTAAGCAGGAGAAAACAAGGTATAATATAATATAATATAATATAATATAATATAATATAATATAATATAATATAATATAATATAATATTCTTAATAGCATGGCCTGTAATACGTTTTTGTCTCTTGTTTGTACATACATGACACCCCATAAATAGTAGGCCTATTTTTGTTAAGAAACTTGTCTTTATTTTATTTCTACTTGCCTCTCTTCCTACCTCACTTTGTGAGCTCCATTAATTAAGATGAAAATGTCACTCCATTTATTTTTCTTTTCTACTCCTACCGATTCTCACTAAAGCATCAAATGTTTTATGCTAAGTTGCCTTTTTAAGGAACTGCTTTTAAATGTTAGATAGTTCAATGCAATACGTTACATGGTAATAAGCCTAGACGTTTTTTTCTTTAAAAAATGAAGAAAGAAAAAGGAAGAGATAGGTTGCTGAAATGCCCACAAAAATGCCATGTCATTTGGGGGCTCTGTCAGTTTTTTGATCAGACAGAGGCAGGCCAATTGTGTCCCTCACCTCGAACTATCTGCAACTGCTGAACCATCTCCTCCCTGTAGGACAGCTCTCTCTTCATCTGGTCTTGGAAATTATCTGCAGAGCACATAATACCATGATCATTACATGTCTTTTGTCCAAACTTAAAATTGTTGTTGATTTTGTTTACTCATTTTTTTCCAATTTATAGAGGTATTTGAAAATATGTTTGCCTGATTTTTTATAGAAATATTTTAAAATGTGCTCTATGATTCTTCCTTTATACAGTTTGCATTGAACATGGACTACAACAAAATTCCAAAAACAGAAATTATGTGGTCGTATTTAAAATAACCCGTTGTGATATAAACAATCTGTAATTTAACAGTTATCTTGTCATAGCCCAGTCCCTTGAATGCGTAAAGTTAGAAATGGGTCACACCTTTCAAAGTCTGGAATTCCCGCTCCAGTTTTTTCCGAAGTTCCACTTGCTCAACTAGCTGTTTCTGCAGTTCCTCTGTGAAAATACAATTGGAAAATGTTGCTTTAATTTTTTTGTATTACCTATACATTTACACCATGATTATCAAAAATGTTTGCGCCAACAATTTCCTCACATTTAAATGCGCCAACATTTTCATCATGCTTTATTTATTCATAACGTTCCATTGTTGTAATAAAATGGGATAATCAAAATAAATACATTTAATTAACATCGTAAATGTCCATTTTTATTTTTTATTTTATTTATTTATTTATTAACGCTCTGCCCACATTGGTCTGTAAGCACATGTTAATGCCTGGGCCAGGTTGGTGCGCCTGATGGCTAGGTTAAAGACTTCTTGTGTAAGTAGGTTCATTTTGTAAATCCAGTAATTGAAGATTTAATCGGTGGCATTTGGACCTTGTGCCTATCCATTCCTTAGCGGCCTAAATCGGATAATCCTGCCTGCGACCATATTTACAACTACTTAGCTGGGTCGTGGAGTGAATTCAAGAAGCTGGCCGTGCGTATTATCTCCGGGGATTGTCCTGTTTTAAATGTAACAGAGGACAAACGGGGATACGAGATTTCTGACCTGCGCTCACCTGTACTGGTATACCGCTATTGGTCAATGGGCAATTACTGTTTTTCACGCAGTTTATTTATTTAGAGTTAAATTAGGATCCACGAAAAGAAGATTGTAATGCAATTGTAACTACAGGAATCTAAAACAACCATCAAAGCCAAAGTCAGAAAGCCCTTACCTTTGGCCATGCTTTCTATATTCCTGCTGCCAATCAGTGGGGCAGTGCCATCATCGCAACGGGATGCTTCCTCAGCTGAGCAGAGCAGTGAAAAGATTGTTTCATTTCAACACAGCTCTTCAGTATATTTGGATGATTTATTTCATGAATGAAAGATTCGTTGATGCATGGATGGATATAGCTGACTTACCGCCATCAGGTTCTCTTTGGTTTCCATCTGACAGAGCGCCATGGTCTTGGTGGAAAGTTTTAGGTTCGATTTCATCCACAGTCGAGGACGGCTCCTCTTCGCGAGTATCTGAATTGCACATAAAACAAAATGCCATGGGTTATGAGAACTGTCCTTTATGTCCTCAATAGATCTTATTTAATTATTTTGGACACGGCGACCACTTACCATTCGACTCCCGGGGATCGCGTTGGTAATTAATAGATGCTGCAAATGTACACGGGGTGCTCATTCGTTGCACACGGTTGTCTCTTTCATTCGTATACACCTGTAAGATAAACCACAACATATGGGTCCACATGAACCAATTAAAATAAACTCAAGTTTTGTTAAAAGTGGCTATTTTTGTTAAATGGCCCAACTTTGCATAGGCCTATAGTCAAAAGTTATTGTCACGGTGAAAGCAACCGTCAATAAATGATAAATGAAGAGATCTAATAACATGAATAGTTCTATTAAACAATTGTCTGAGACGAAAAATTCCCTCACTTTAAATGTCTTATAAACCAGAATGAAGCATTGTGTACAGGGAGCCTCAGTGTGTGTGTGTGTGTGTGTGTGTGTGTGTGTGTGTGTGTGTGTGTGTGTGTGTGCGCGCGCGCGCGCGTGTGTGTGTGCAAGTGCGCGCACCTCGTATATTGATGTATTTCTGTTGGTTTCAATTGGCAGCTGTTTGCTTTCTCTGTCAGCATCTGTAGAACGTGCCTCGCTCGACTTGGCCCTGGCATCCTCGGACTCCACGCCCCTCACAGCCATTTCTTGAGTTACAGAGCCAAGCGGACTCCGATGGCCATCACCTGACAGGGGGAAAGTTTCCTCCTGCACCTTGTTTGACTCTACGTCCACATCCGGGTCGTCCACGCTGTCCACATCCGGAGAGGCTGATCTGTAACTTGAACTTTCACTAAGGAAATCGGGTGACAGGTAGCCAGATCGACCCCCAGCGTACGACCCTCTGTTTCCGTACAGCTTGGCAATGCTCTCCGTGTCTTTCACCACAGGTCTGAAAGCTGATATGTAACTCATCTTCCGGGGAGTGTCGGGCACACCATCCATTGAGCGGCTGTCATCTCCAGACTTGTCCTCCTCATTGCGAATGGACTGCGTGCTTGAGCAGCGCTCGCTGTCTAGACCACTTTCCTTGGGGGTGTTTGTACTTCGGTCATTTGATTCTGAAACGTCAACTTCATTTGGTCTAGGGCATAGCAGGTCCGACGGCGGTTTAGGATGTGATTGGGAGTATGGTGGCATGGGGAGGCTGCCTGTTGTAGGCCAAAACATTGGAAACGGTGGATAGCCGCTGTCTTTCGTCCCAGGCCAAAACATTCCTGAGAGATTAGTTTTATTTGGCTCGCCCATCACCATACCGTCCTCTTTCTTTTGACACAGTCCAAAGGCGGGGAATCCATAGGGGTGGGGGAAAAGAGGCGGAGGGATCTTCTGCAACATCCCGAAACCCTTGCTTGGCACGGGGATAACAGGATAGCTGCGCATGCTACTAGGAACCACACTAGCCTGTTCATCTTCGCATCTCATGGTTTTGTGTGGGATTTCTGGGGACTCACTGTGAGTCTGCCCGCGAGGTCCCGGGGTTTTGGTCGGAGACGACCTTCCAGGCCCACATGGCAGCGTCCTCTTCCTACTGCCGCCATTGAACATGGCCTTGACGTCTTCCCAAGCATGCGTCACCTCGTCAGCTGAAGTTTTGTCGGTTAATTTGAGATGGCGTCTCCAAGAATTAAAGTTAGCAGCATCAGGCTGTGTGTACTTGGACTCTGGGGTGCGATGCGAGTGAAATATGAATTTGTTTGGAGAGAAATACATATTGCAGAACGTACATTTTATACATTTAGCTCTCGAGCTGTTGTACCTAGCTGGTATGAAGCTGCCCCGAGATCCCCATGCGCACTCGTGGGATACATCAAATGCAAAATTCTCGGGTAATTTAGGCGGTGAGTGTGCCCCGAGGAAAGATTTACACAGCCGCTCGGCCTCGCGTTTGGTGATCATCCCGCACCGCCGAGAGGAGATAGGCATAGCTCCTGCGCGCCGCAAGATCTCGAGCTGGACTGGCGTGCACTGCACGCAGGTGATACCGAGAGCCACACGGCGGTTGTGGATCTCGTTGTAACTGTAGTTCTTCAGGAGGGTGTTGGAGATTTGGGCAAGACAGAGTCTCTCTTGGCCATCTATGACTAGAGAGACTATGGGTATTCCGTAGAGAGAGGTCTCGCTGACTTGGTTAGGTTTTAGCGCAGAGCCGGAGTAGGATTGCAGCTCTTGCTTGGACGTCGGGGAGCAGCTGGAGTCTCGTACGGCTGGCAGCTGACTCGGAATTGATTCCATTCCTGGAAACCTGTGAACAGCGATATTACCTTAATCAGTTCAGTCATAAGGCAAAACGACGACATGAGAATACCTGTCCCATTCTTTTCATAGAACATAAATGAAGGGTAACCTAATTTTCCAAAAAAGAGACTGCACCTGACCCAATAATAATTTAGTCTGCTCAGGATAGCCTGATTTAATATGTACAATGGACCAGCATAAAAGCACTACTGAATACTATACAAACTTAATAATAACAACAATTATTATTATAATACAGTGGGCTGTATCCCACTGTAAAATTAGTGGATCTACTGCACATTAAAACAAACAATCTACATTTCCTGTGAAGATTATTAATCCACGCCAGAGGATAATATCTGAATCAGAATTTCACAGATTTCTTCTCGGACTTCTCCTCATTAAATTGTTTTAACGCGGAGGTCGCCTGTTAATTGTCCATTTGCCCGCATGAATTTCTGGCTGAGCTTTAGTGGGTTGTAGGCCTATTTGTTATTTTCACATGCGATCAAAACAGTGCAAGTTTTTTTTTATTCGAAAGCAACCATGTGGCTTTGCACTGAATGTGGAAATGGAATCGTGTCAACAAAGGGCACAGCAGGAAAATATAGCCGACTTTGTGTGTTGCGAGATTAAGCAAAAGGTAAGACGCGCTAAGCCGCTTTCATTGTAATTACCAAGGTTCATCCTTGCCTAAAACATTTAACCAGTTTAAAAAACACTAAAGTATAATTAAGGCAACTCAAGAAAAAAAAAACTTAACTAAACCAGCAAAACTGTTGCCATCATAAAAACGCCAGCAAGGTAAAATATCATGCATTTATTATTTTAAAACATAAAGAGTAGCCTATATTTTGTAAATCACTCATCAATTTGAATTTACAGGCGCCTTTCCTTTATGATACAATAGCACGTAACCCTGTAATTATTTTATGCAAAGGTAATAATCACAGGGTTAATTAATATGTCAATACAAACACCACAATTACTAAATAGGCTATGTCAAGTGTCTGCATTTATGCACAGAACGTGATTTGTAATGCAATGTATATACATTGCATGACAATCACACTCTGTGCATAAATACAGACACTTGACAAATACATGTAGGCTACACAAATAACAAATTCAGTAGTGGTTACTTGTAATCAAACATAAAATCCAAACTTACCTTTTAAGAAGTGTCAGAGCAGCAGTTATTGAACAGCAGACAAAAAACAAGTTGGCCACGAAATTCTTGTGAAGATGATATAATTGCAGTCCCCTTGTAGACAGTGTGATAGAAATGAAGTTCGTTACTTGTAGAAATGTCCTAATGTCTTCTTGTGAAGTAGTTGTGTATTTTGTGTCAGAGGCGCATGTGGACGTGCATCCTCCTCGAGGCTTTCTGGCGAGAATGAGGAGAGCTGGAGGAGTGACCGTCAGTAAGTTGGTGCGCTCCTCTCTACGACAAAGCCATTGAAGACGTTCAGCAGTGACAGCTAAAGTAATAGCGAGGCACTCCCACTTAGCGCAAGCATATTTACATGAACTGTTTGCCTACGGGACCGACAGAAACCACACTAGCTGCTGTCATATTGGCCTGGAGACATTTTATTTTTGTCACGTGATCTTTTGAAGAAATAGAAGAAGTGTGTGTGTGCGTGTGCGTGTGTGTGCGCGCGCGACGTTTGGCAAATGGGATGATCTTACGGTATGTTATGAGCAAGGGTCATCCACTGAAACAACATGTATTTAATACATGTTTTGTTATAGTCTGGTCATTTAATTTGACTGGTATTTACATTATGTTTTGTGGTTTTGATCACTGCATTTATGAGCGCCCAAAGTATCTGTTTGAAGGGTGAATGGCTATCTGAACCTATTTATAACTTCTACGGGATAATAGAAGAAGTTATTCTAGACGCTTATTTGTGTCTTCAGATAGGGTGAATTTCATTACCGTCCTTTGCACCTGTTTGCCTCCAGCTTCAAGTCCATCCTCTACGGGAGTTGGACGACCACACACGTCCTGGCAAGAACAGGTAGCGTGAACAAAGCGCCTGATATGTGTAAGCACCAGCCCGAGGTAAGCGGTTGAGTGATATGGCCGCGTTAACTATTCATAAGTATTTATAGCCCGATCAATGACCGCCGGCTCACCCCGCAATGCCCCATGATGGTCTAGGCTATCAATATCTAGCTTTACCGGTACCAGTGGGGAAACGCACCAACTTATAAAATAGCAAAAGAAAGTTTTAACACGATAAGCTGTGAGAATTATATTGCCTTTATTGCGTGAGAAAATTTTCTCTTTCATCAAGGACAGATTCTTAAAATACCTTGTGAAACTTGGGAACTTAATTATTGTATTCATTTTATGATGTGAAACTGATGAGAGGTAACAATGTTTTAAGTCGCCGAGGGTGTTTTCATTTATCCAATCCATCAGTGTTAAATAAATACACACGTATTGTTATTGAAATCATGTGCTTGAAGTCGCCCCAAGAGACTCTTTTCATTGGTGACATCTCAGATGTTGTGCCGGCCGCATGTGTTCCAGTTCTCACGGACTGACGTGCACATAGTTCTTCTTAATTATGGACCCCTAAAGTAGCCAGCATAGAGATGCAGTAGATTTGGAGGTCAGTTTAGCCTTCAAATAGCTGGGATGGAATTGCATGTAGGCTATTGAAGGACTGTCATGTATGTAAGTAATCTAAAGTAGAACAACTCATCACAAGGAACAAGTAGGCGATTCAAACTGATGGGACAATGGTTGTGTAATAACACGTAAACTGTGTCATTTTGGATGAAATACTGTAAGTGTTCGTTTTAAATTAGAATAAACAAATGGTTACTATGTATTTCTTAATTGGTTGCACGACTATTTTTTTTCTTTTTCAGAACTGGCACGCGCGTCCCCTCGCCATGGCCATGCGTTTTGCAATATTGATGGTGGAGAGATCACGCGCAGGAGGCGTAATCCGATCCTGCTCGGTACTATTGACTTTCACGGCGGGCAAGAGACTTTCTTCCTCGCCAGCAATAATTACCATTTTGGACTGTAATTATTCAGTTCTCCTAAATTATTCAGACGGCAAACTGAATGCCACATTGTTGCCCATTATTTTAACTCATCGTGCAGTTTGAGCTCCGGCTCAGGTAAGGCAATTGGACACCTTACGCGACAATTACGCCTTAACTGAGCCCTTTTATTATCGTTATATGGCAAACAGACACTGGTGCTAAATTGAACTACCACACCGAGCACACATTTTCCTTCTAAACCATCTTATAAATTATTGATATAGAAAACCTCATTACAGTAGGATGCCTGTATTTTGTTGTTGTTGTTGAATAATACCATATTGGCCTAATATCACATTTGTGCAACTTCAGATGGACTAGATTTGCTGAAGACTGCGCTTTTACCACCCTTCAGTTGTCATGTGAGTTGATTATCTAAAATGCTTTATAGATTATTAATTCGGGGGACTAATTAGTGTATATAAATACTGACTAAACGCGAATTAAGTTTTTAGTTAATTAAATTGCAGGCCTAGTTAATAATTATTTGAATCTATACAATTAGGTATTTTCTCTTAAATGCTATGCCAGATGATATTAACGATCAATAAAGCATTTAGGCCTAATTAAAGCTGAAAGAAAACTACTTCATAATGTCATATTGCCTTCACTGTTGTTATTTCCCATTGCATGGGGCTGACTTTGAAGCACTTTGGCTGGGGATTTTGACGACGGTCAGATAAAAAGTAGTTTTCAACGGTGGACCCAGCTGTCAGACAAGCTTCAAATTTGGATGAATGGATCCAGTCCTTTGAGGAGGACTTGTTCAGGGCTCATGCCAATGGTAAAGGCCAGGAGGGCATGGCGCTTTTCTTTTGAGCTGGTGATGACGCGGGTCTGGAGAAAGAGAAGCGCGTTTTAAGCCGGCAGCATATAGAGGGGTGTGTGTGGGGGGGGGTGGGGGGGTGGGGGGGGGGGGGGTCATCTCCAAAATGAACTTGCAATTGCAACCCGCGGGGTTTGCAGATAAGTGACAAAAAGGAAACATTTCATT
>JASCQY010000118.1:10266817-10274317 GCA_030264315.1 Sardinella tawilis
ATTCAATGATAAATGCTAATTTGGAGCTAAAATTGGTATTGCCAGACTCAGAAAAGGACTGGATGAACAGGAGAAAGGTATGGCTCAGTTAATTAACTCTAGGGGGAGATGGAAATTGAACATATTTCCACAAATGGTGGAGTGTTGCTTTAAACTGCCCTTAATAATATGTTAATCCATAGTATAATACACGATACTAGCTAGTATAATATATATACTAAGCAGGTTGACCCACTCCCTCTGTTCTCAATGCATCTCCCATTCATGTTGTAATGTCATTTGTCAGTATGAAATGTGTCTGTATTTGTGTCACAAACATTCATGCACCATAGATGCATTAAGAGATTAGATCTCTTGAACAGAAGAACCTAGCTCAGGAGACTGTGGTGTTGATGGACTTGTCCTCAATAGCTCATCCTCTGTCATCTCCTTTGAAGACAGGAATCCTAGCAATAAGGACATTACATTACATTTACTCGCTATCCAGAAGAAGTATTCGATTGGCCACGCACAATTACACATGTGCCAAAGGACTGCGGCAGAGGGCCAACTCACTGTTAATGATCATTCATCATAAGGATGGTCCTGACCTCTCTCACACACACACTCACATGTGTAATAGTACTCAAAGATGCAAATGTTTACACACATACAGATAAACAAGCCCTCTCTCTCTCTATCTCTCTCTCTCACACACACACATAGAAATACACAACTACATTTAGACACACATACACACTTTACTTGGCAAGCTTCTCCAGTATCCCTGCTTAATTTAAACAATGTAGAACGTATGGCACACATGCTATACTATATTATGCACTTAAAATATACACCAGAGGGGGAAAAAAAAAGTCTGTGACCCCAAAAAGAGTGTGTGGCTGCACGCTGAGGCCCGTTGGCCGCGAGTCGCAATCACAGACGGAGAATGTGTGTGATAATAGGAATTACAGTAATGAAAGGCATTGGCGTCTGGGCCTGTCTTGCCCCGGGCACTGTGTGCGCTATGGCTGCCGCCACTGCTGCGGCAGGGGCATTACCATAAAGATGCCATGAGCTGCTTTCTGCAGGCTCTATTGCAGCGTGGCGTAGCCTAGCGTAGCGTAGCGCAGCGCGGTGGCAGCGGCAGCGGTGGTTGGGGCACGGACCGCAAAGATAATAACTATTAGAGAGGAGGACAGAGCTTTGCCGGATTCCAGCTGTGGAGAGCACATTTCCATACAGATGGAACATACATGCAGAGGAGATCTGTGTGTGTGTGTGTGTGTGTGTGTGTGTATTGGGGGGTTGTTGGCCCTTGTACTGGAACGAGGGTTGTGACCTCATATGATCTTCATCTTCTCCATCGTCATCAGATAAACACAAGTATTTGTGTGTGTGTGTGTGTGTGTGTGTGTGTCTTTCATTACATTACAATCTGTAATATACTTCAACAACTTTAATTCATGGGAGATCAAGTTAGTTTGGAGCAATGGAGTGTTTGTGTATGATAGAAGTGCATCTGGGCCGTATTTTTGTATGTGATCAATTTAATACCTCTGTGCCCCCAAACCAGTACAAACAGATACACACACACACACACACCAACCCAAACATCTTAAGAGTGTGTAAAGACAGGAAACACACAACCTGCATTCACAGCCTGGGCTGGTTCTCAATGGGGTAGCTGTCCAGGGTCCTGAAGTAGTCCTGCCGCTCCCTAGTCTCTCTCAGCCGCAGGCACAAAGTGCAAATAGCCTGCATGTGTGTGAACACAGCACCAGGCATTTCCATCAGGTCAGCCGGTAAGTGAGAAAGTGAGTTACACAGCTTTCATCACCAGGGATCCCCCATCCCCCCCCCCCCCCACCCCGGTGCCCCTTTCCACACATATGCACACAGACACACACACACACACACACACACACAGAAAGACACAGATTCACAAATAGTCCCACACAAATGCACACACCTCTACTGTTACCACAACTGTCCCCCTCCATAGAACCCCTAACCCATGCCCAGATGTCTTCTCTCACCTCCCAAACTCAGATTCATCCTTAAAGAACCTAATCACTCCCTCTGAAAGGGCCTCTTTTAGAGGACATTTGGAAAGCAAACATGGAAATAAAGTGACAAAGGTCAGGCAGGAATAACAACTACCAGTGCATTACCTCTCCATCTAGTAATCCACAGCGCTTTCTGTCTCTATGCAGTATCAGGCCTCAGATAGTGATTAAATGGATATGGGGCTCTTTTGTATGACCTGTTGGATGGCCCAAACTGATGATGCTGATAGTGTGGACACAAGCGGATGGGACATAAAGACTTTCTTGGGGAGTGGGGGCGAAGGAGGGCTTTTTGGGCTATCATCTGTGCTCTTGCTATCTCTGCGCTCTTTCTACCCAAAGCTATTCATGAAGACACACACACATACACTCACATGGCAATGGCTAAATGCCAGTAGCCCTTCCCCTCTCTCTACCCCTACGATATTTGTGTGTGTGTGTGTGTGTATGTGTGTGTGGAGTTGGAGCTGGTTTGTTGGGTTGTCAACCGGTGTCAGTAATGGGGCCCTACATCAATGCTGCTGAATGTGTCACGGTGGAGAAGAGAGAGAGAGAGAGACTTCCAGGGATGGAACTGCACAGGGCAGAGCAGTCACTCTGACCCAGAAAATGGATGAGCAGGATTATGGGGTTGGAGAGGAGAGGGGAAGAGGAGACAAAAGGACAAAAGAATGAGACAGTGAAGGGATGGAAAGAAAGAATGAAGAGAGAGAGAGAGGAAAAAAGATTGTGAAAGAGAGAAACAGAGAAAGAGAAATAGGGAGGTAAAGAAAGATAGAGAGGTAGAGAAAGATGTCGAAAGAGCAAGAACAGGAAAAGAGAGAGGGAGAGGAATAGAGATAAAAAGAGAGAGAGAGAGAGAGAGAGAGAGAGAGATAGACCTGTTTGCATTGTGATGAATTATGCATGCTGGAGGTCTACTAATAATAGCGTTGGAAGAGGAAGTAGTGGCCGTGGAATGACAAGGCCAGAGTGGCGCTCAAGGCGAGCCGTTTGTGTAAATAAGGCCAGTCGTATGTAAACAGCTGCTGACTACTCCATTTCCCTCATGGCTCTGAGAGAGAGAGAGAGGGAAAGAGAGAGAGAGACAGAGAGAGAGTGAGTCTCCTCCTCAGTAGCACCAAGGTGAATGTCTCCAGTCCGCAATATAACATCAAACCTGTTTAACATTTTTTCTTTTTTTTTTTTTTTAAATCATACTCACGAGGGAGCTCCTAGAATAAATTGCTTATCACAGTGGAGACTTGCGGGCTAAAACAGATTACTTGCATATAATGTATGTTAATTCTACCTTTAAATCACATCAAGCATTGTGGAGTATTGGTCCGAAACTAAGAGCCTACCCATCCCCTCGAAAAAGAGGGTATTTCTTTTGAAACATCGTTAACTAAAGTAATAAGACATAAGCTATTACATCAGTTTGACATTTGTAGTAGTCAGATAACCTCAATCCAAACGCACACCTCAATTCTATATACTTTGATTCTCCGTCTGATGTTTTATGTAAAGGTGTAACATGCTGGCATATAGTCGTGTAAAAGGAAGGCTGAAATAAGGCTCAGGTGAGAGACAGATGGGTGTGTTTCCTTAAAAATCCCTTGATTAGAGAGAGAGAGAGGGGGGGGGGGGGTTCCTTTAAATGTTTCTTTAGCTGATCTCCCACAAAGGAAAAATAACATTGGAGGAGACACAGGACAGGCCAAGTCCATCAGTAGCTCTTTACATGACAAGTGCTGAGCTTGCCCTTGAGTGTGTCCCTGCCATTGTGCCCATGCTAGAAAATTACAATGACTCGACGCATTATGTCTGTGGCCACCTGAACCCCCCAATTTGTTGCATGCGTGTGGGCTTAGCAAGGGGTTGGTTCTGTGTGAGTGGGGAGAAGCCTGAATAGGATAGATATATAAAGACATAAAATCAGAGAAGAGAGCTGTCTGAACGGCAGATTGATGGGCCCTGTCCCGACTCCTGGCTGTCCTGATTCACACCCTACAGTTCACACATTTTGTACTGGTAGCTTTTCTTTTGACACTTCCTTTTATATGTTTATCCCCTATATACAACATCTAATTTGTGTCATGTGATAAGAAATGTTGTTTTGGACATTGTTTTTAAGTAAATTAATCAATTATTTTTTTAATGAGATACATGGCTTCAATACTGAGTTAAATGTAAAGCACCTCAAAAACGAAATATTTATGTTTATGTTGTATGCTCAATGTTCTTGAAACAACTCAGCCCTGGCGCTAGTACTTACTCGTTTTGTAAATCCAAAATTCAGTGATAACTAGAAAAGCACTCGGAGAGTGCAAACGTCCGCCAAGGCGATATGATATGGGTCATTGACTTATTACAAACTCTAGATGGTGTGACCGATACCAAAGTTGTTCGAAAATTTCATCCAAATCCATGCGGTACTTTTTGAGTTATCTTGCTAAAAGACAGTTATTAACTTTTTGAATTATCTTGCTAAAAGTTAAACAAACAGACAAACTCGAGTAAAAACATAACCTCCTTGGTGGAGGTAACAACACAAAAGAAATGTTTTGCAGTGAGGTCCATCACGCAAGTATATGAAACTCCCTGAAATGTACGTCAGACTCTGAATCACCTCAGGATTTCTTTATTTGTCTGTTTGTTTGCTCTCTTGCTTGCATATGTGAAGGCCAGAGAGACAGTAATGGGAAAAGGCAGCCAGCTGAAGGCAAAGCCATGCAGGTTGAGCAGACGCCGACGTAAAGAAACAAAACACACAGCCCATAATGAGTTGGGAAGCCATAGAAGACGGGGCGCAGCTATGGAAACCATCATGTCCCATCACACAAACAGCCGTGGAAACATGATGGCTTTCAGGAAGGGGCTTTAAGCTAGTCGGCTATTACACATGAGCCAACCGAAGCTTGCAGAAACATGAAAACACCTTTCGGCTTCTTACACTTCCAGGCTGATGCATGGAGGCTGGGGGGGGGGGGGCAGAGAGTGGTTGGGGGTGAGGGAGGGCGGAGGGTGGGGGTGAGGTAGGAACAAGGGGTAGGAGGTATAACAGAGGAATAAGAGCCTCTCCACCCTGCTCAGGTGGTGCAGTCAACCATTTAAATGAACTCAGGAGTGAGTCGTTTTTAATCGAGATTGTGGTTTGGTTGTGTGTGTGCGTGTGTGTCTGTGTGTGTGTTTGGGGTGGGGGTGTTGGAGGGTTGGAGTGAAGGTGGTTTAGAATGTAGACCATTCAGATGAGCCATGTATCATTACCCCAACCCCTCCATGCAACCCCCCCCCCCTCCCCTCCCCCTCACACACACACACACACACACTCTCACATACACACACTGCAAATCCCCAAAACCCATCTCACCACTCCCCTCCTCTAGGCCTGCAGGCTAGTCATCCTAGCGTGAGCCCCATTTAGGGAGCCAAGCAATCTGGCCAGCCAACATGCATATATTCATAATGCCTGCTACCTCTCCTGCTCGCCCCCTCTCCTCTCCCATGTGCAAGAGTGGAGCACACGGATGATGATGATGATGATGATGATGGTGATCATGGTGATGATGATAATAGTTAAGAGTGTACACAAAATATCCTTATTACCCATAGTATATCCACACAGTCATGTGTTTTTTTATTGATTTGTTTGTTTATTTATTAATTCATTCATTCATTTATTTATTTATTTATCAGACACAATGAACACACTGCTTACATATTGGTTCTGAAAATATCAGTTAGGAAGTGGTCTGTAAGCTGTGTGTGAGTGTGGTTGATGATCTCTACTGAAATGTCGTCCTGCCAGTTGTTTGATTGCTGATTGGGTGCTAGAAAACTTGGAGAGGAAAAAGAAACAAGTTGAGGAAGGCTTTGGAGAGTTCTCTGCCCGAAGTACTGTAGAGAAAAAAACAATATTTACTGGAGGTACCTTGGCAACGATAGGCTCACTATCACACTCACTCCTCTATATTCCCTGTAGTTCACTCTCTCTCAGCATACTTCAGTCCTCTACTCTTACTTGTGTGAACACTCTAGCCTTCTCTACCTCTCTTCTTTACATCCTTACTGCGTTTGTATCACTGTGCTGTTTGTGAATGGGGCTTCCTACTGACATGACATTCTATATGTTCGTTTTGGATCAATACTCCTGCACTTCACTTTTTCTTCAGATTCTCTTTTATTCCCTCTCTCTCTCTCTCTCTCTCTCTCTCTGTCTATCTCACCACATTCTTTTCATTCTGTCCATTTCTTCCTTTCTTTCATTCTGTCTTCTTTTGAACTCCTTGTTAATAGGTCAAGAAGAGTCAGCACATTATATTCAACACATACAAGAAAAAATATCAATTGTCTATGAATGTAAAAAGGCAGACATATGGATACACATTACTTTTTTTTTTCAATTTATCCATATGTTTGAACAAATACTTTCTTTACCCCAATCTTTCCTTCCTCTTTTTCTTCACATCTTTGTTTAAGAGCAGGGGTTACTACAAGAGAGTCCTCTTTGTGCTCCAGTGCTTCCTCTATAGTCTCTGTGTGTTGAGTGAGGACTTTTAATTCAGCACAAAGTCCTCTTAAGCCCTTGGTCAGCTTAACAGAGATGCTGAAATAGGTGTTCTGTTGCCAAAGGGAAGGAACAGAGAGAGAGAGAGAGAGAGAGAGAGAGAAAAGAGAGAGAAAAGCCACAAAAAAAGAGTTTGAGTGATGCCAGTGCCTTGTGAGTAATGAGCAGTTCACAGAGGTCAACCCATTCCAAGTGCATCTGTTTAATTATTAATTACGCACATCTATAAGGGAAAGGACGACTGCAGCATGGGGCACGTGTATCGGACACCCAGCCAGCTTGAACACACTGGCTGCTATCTGTGTTTGCACAACAGTTCACAACAGTACACAACAACTTAAAATTAATCCAGATTGTACACACACATGCACTTTTACACACCCACTCTCTCTCTCTCTCTCTTTCACTCGCACACACACACAGACACACCTGCTTCACATGAACAAGTAATGTCAGGGAACACGCCCTTTTCAGCACAAACACAGGTGGCCTTTAATAAGGATGATGATAATAGTATGTATAATATTGGTAATTATCATAAATACTCGATCAGGTCAGGACGTGTGTGTTAGTAATTACATACAGAAACTGAGTGACACCTTTAGCTCACACATTTACACAGTTTATGCAATTAAAATATTATTCATTACCTCTTAACTAAAGCCACAGTTCTGAAATCCCATTAAATTTGGGATAATTGACTGTGTTTAATTATAAGCCGTCGCTTGAAGTTTGAGAGTGAGAGTTTTGCGAGTCGGAGGAAAAAAAACAGACACAGAAAAGAAAGAAGGAAAGAGAGAGAGAGAGAGAGAGAGAGGGAGGGACAGAGAGTGAGAGATAGACAGAGAGAGAGAGAGCTCTGTGACCTACATAGTGTCAGAAGCATTTTTGTTTCAGCAAATG
>JASCQY010000118.1:10276817-10277897 GCA_030264315.1 Sardinella tawilis
TAATACAGATAGTGTCTCAACATGTACTGTTGCTCCTAATCATCCGTTAGATGAGAAGTATGTAGTAATCTAAATGTGTTGCTTTAACCTTTGAGATGCCAAGGACTCTGAGAGGCCCTAGCGACCTGTAAACACACGCTTTCTGCAAAGGTGTGATCTTTTAAGAGCTTTGCTAAATAGGCTTTCCTCCAAGCATGAATGAAAACACCAACCCTCTTCAAAGAGACTTGCTTTCTCCTGCCCCTCTTCAATAGTCACAATACAGTGACTGCAAACTGGTATGTTTATGAAATCGCTGCACAAGGTAAACAGTTCTTCACAAAAATGGTCGATACATATCGACACGACACAGGAGGACTATGAGGATAAATGGAGTGGAGGTCCTTGGAGGCAGCACACCACAATACTGAGCTATGATGCTTACTGATTCACAGACGTTTGGAGAAGTTAGGGGAGACCTACGTAATGGACATTTAGACATTTTATCTAAAGTGACTTCCAGAGACTTGCACAATCAGGTAAGCCACAGGGCAGCGATGCTAACCAGCTGAACCACCATGACCATTTCAATGTTAAAGCAACACTATGTAGGCTAGTTCTTTTACCTTAAATTCTTCAAGTTCACTTTACTGAACTGATAAACCGTTTTTAATAACTTCTCTGGCAGATGTCACCCTGGAAGACCTTCCATCCATTTTTTTGTTACCCAGTATGTTGAAACGACAACATGATGTTTAAATAAAATGTTTCAAGTACATTATGCCATGAAATGTAACAGGCCTACATTAGTTGGGTTTTGTGTACATTTGTGTCCTGCATACACACCCATACGCACACACACTGTTCCCTACATACTCGCACAAGCAAATTCGGGGATTAGAGGTTACAACTCTCGTCATATAGACAATGCTGCTGTATTGGCTTTTGATATTTGGTATTTTTTGTCGTCAGTTGGATTAATGCCTTAAATCTCTGAATAGCAATTGTTGACAATATGACCAGGACACGAGGCAGTGTACGCATTCCTTCATCCTTTTTCAGTGTTTTTCTTTTATTTCTTTTCTCTTTTTTTTCAAAAAT
>JASCQY010000118.1:10417754-10431124 GCA_030264315.1 Sardinella tawilis
ATATCTACATAAAAATACAAACACCCCCCCCCCACACACAACACACACACACACACACACACACACACACACACACACACGCTTTGGCAGTCACTCCCAAGTCTATAAAGCCAAACGGCAGCAGCAATGAGAGGCCAGAGCCAGGGAAGATGGAAAGAAACAGAAAAAGAGAAAAAAAATGAGAGAGGGAGGCAGGGGGATAAGAATGAGAATGACAGTAAGAGCAGGAGACAGAGACAGAGTGACAGAGAGTCTTGCTTCTATCCTCATCCTCTCCTCCTCTCCTCCATCTCTCCTCTCCTCCTCTCCTCCATCTCCTCCATCTCTCCTCTCCTCCATCTCTCCTCTCCTCCTCTCCTCCATCTCTCCTCTCCTCCTCTCCTCCATCTCTCCTCTCCTCCATCTTTCCACTCCTCCGTCTCTCCTCTCTTCCTCTCCTCCATCTCTCCTCTCCTCTCCTCCATCTCTCCTCTCCTCCTCTCCTCCATCTCTCCTCTCCTCCTGTCCTTCATCTCTCCTCTCCTCCTCTTCTCTATCTGTTCTTTGTGTCATAGTCACATGTACTGTACAACACATTGAACTGCCTTTCTGTATGAAATGCACTATATAAACATATTCTCCTTGCCTCTCCTCTTCTCCTCCTCCTCTCCTCCTCCCCCTCCTCCAGTCTGGGTGTCTCCCCACCCCGGCTGGGCTGAATGGGGCCGTAATGGCGCGGCTGGGCTGGAATGCGCTGGTGGAGCCTAGCCACTGACAGAGGGCCCCTAGGGGCATGAATCAGCCCTGCTGATACAAAGAGAAGATGACACACACACACACACACACATACACTCTCTCTCACACACACACACACACACACAGCCTCAGGCCCCGTCTGCCCGGCCGCTCCGTCTCCAGTGCCACCAAATGAATCCAATTGCTTCCAATTAAAGATTTAACCATCTCTCTTTCCTCCTCACTCCTTCTTTGTGTGCTCTCTTTCTCTCTCTCTGTCTCAGTCTCTCTCTCTTTCTTTCTTTCACTATCTTCTCTCACCCCCCTTCTCTCACAACCCCTCCTCTCATTTTGTCGTTCTCAGTATCTCCCTTGTGCAAATGCCACAGACTCGTATTAACGTTGCATTTTGTAGTCAGAAATTGATGGACAGAGCATTTGGGACCATGTGATTGTGGGTTCTGTAGTTCTGTTGTTCAGGAGGCAAATGCACAAAATACATCTTAATCTTCTCAATTTGCCACGCACTTTGACCACTGCTGAACTAAGCGTGTTTAAAACAGTGCAACCCTGTAGATGGTCATAAAAACTCAGCTTGGCTCATTGTACTGAATTGTCTTGTTTAAGATAAATAAATAAAAAAATAAATAAAAAAATAAAAAAATAAATAAATAAATAAATAAACACAGCATTGTTGAGACCGTCGAATTCTATCCTTCTGCCCTTTGCTCTCGGAGACTTCGTCGGACCCTTGAGAGAAGTTCCTCCTCCGTGTTTCTCCTCCATGAGACCCCCTGCCCAAGCCCCCTCCATGTCCACAGTCCTAAGTGTGTGTGCCTGGTTCTCGTTAAGGCCTGTCTGAAACATACACACACATACAGTGTGCACACACACACACACACACACACACACACACACACACACACACACATACACATACCTATATGCGTCTACAGTACACACACACACACACATACACATACTTATATGCGTCTACAGTATACACACACACACACACACACACACAGATACATGTATACACACACACACACACACACACACAAACACATTCTCCCCCATGCAGAAAGAATGCCTCCTGCTCGTGGGATATATGGCCGCTGTCACACACCCTGGGCCCTTACGTTGCCTGTTCCCCTACAGTTTCCGCCAAACTCCAACCGTCTCTACTCTTTCTCTGCTTTCAGAGAGTCTGCTCACTCGCTTTACCTTCTCCTCCGTCCTCCCTCTGTTCCTCCCACCTGCCTGTCTCAGTCTACCTTTCTCTGTCTTTCACTCCAACACACATAAAGTACACACTGCATTGTCTCTCGCTCTCTGTCACACACACACACACACACACACACACACACACAGAAACACACAAGTGAGTCCTGTATATTCATACTCTATGGTCTCTCACACAGTTTTTGCTATGAACGTATGGAGACATGGATCTAAAGAAAACGTCTTCAGTAATCTTCAGATTCAAAGTCAGAGCGGAGGTTTATACACGGTTGTGAGGTATCTGGAAAAAGTAGTTCCAGGATTTAGGAAATACCTGATAAAAGACGACAGAAGTTGTATTTCTCTACAAAACTTGCTGTGGAAGATCTTTGAAGGCCAGTAACCACTTGGTGAGTTGCACATCTTTTAAAACGAACGTTTAGGAGTGTTTTAAGGATAGTATTAGCCTGGCGCAGCCGCGACAGGACCAATCTTTGAGATTTCGGTGTCAACCACTCGTTTGCATCCTGGACAATACAGAAAACGGGCTTAAGGTGTAAAATACCGAACTATACCTTTAAAGAGATGTCTGGTGCCCATCTCTCATTCACACACACACACAAACTAAGTCTCTCTCTCTTGCACATGAGCACACGCCCACACGCACAAGCACATACACACACACACACACACACACACTTGCTATCACTTACAGTACATACTATCAATCGTAAAAATGTGTGCCTATCTCCTTCTTCAACCTGCTCTGAAGAGGAGTCATGTGGCTGATCAAAGGAGGAGGGCAAGACATCCACCTCTCCTACGCCACTCTCTTCCCCCTTTCTCTCTCTTTCTCTCTCTCTCCCTCTCATTCTTACCCTCTCTCTGTCTTACTCTCATGCTGTTTCTAATATCTCCTCTGCCGCCTCTCTGTCTTTCTCTCTTTCTCTTCCTCTCCCTCCGTATACACACACACACACACACAAACACACACACACACACTGTCCCTCCATCCTCAGGTTCCTGTGGCTAGTCTGCGTGTATCCCTCCATTCAGTCTAATTTGATTTGCTCTCCTCTCCCTCTGAAGTGTCTGTCTGTCCGTCTGTCCTGCTCCATCCCAACCCTCCCCCCCCCCCCTCCCCCTTCCCCTCTCTGCCTGGGGTTGGCGTGACCACTGGAGTATTACCCAGGAGTCTCCAGGGGTGCGGATGGTGTGCCCTGGGGGGTGGCGTGGCAGAGGAGTGTGTGTATGTGTGTGTGTGTGTATTATTGGGTGGACAGTGAGTAAGGGAATGGTGTATGTGTGTGTGTGTGTGTGTGTGTGTGTGTGTGAGTGTGTGTGGGTACAGACAGCCTGTGTGAACAGCTGTGGTCTGTTTTCAGCCCTCCGACTCAATTACCTCCTCTGCTTTGAAGAGGTCTTTCCTTACACGTCTTCACACATGCAACACACATTAGGCCAGTGCGCCAGGGAAGAAGCAGTGGACACGGGGTTCAAACAACCTCCCCACCACACACACACACACACACACACACACGGTTTCTCTCTTTCTCTCACACACACACAGCCCCCCCACCGCCCCATCCCTCTGAAATATTTCTACTGTTCGACAGTCTGATGAGTAAGACATTCATCGAGGCCTGTCAGAGAAGGGTTGGAGAGAGAGAGAGAGAGAGTGAGAGAGAGAGAGACCTCTCTCTGCCAACTAGGTCATTTATAGTATCAGTCCTAATGTTGAGTCACACCGTGGTTATTTGTGTAGATGAATAACTCCACGGTGAAAATGGCCGAAGATACCCGCACGCGTGTGATATGAGAATAACGCCACGCAGCATGGCGAAACTCCTACTCTGAGAGTTTCCCTTCGTCATACTCAAATTACCCATGGTGCTTTACTTGTTGCTGTTGAAGATTTATCGCTTGTCATTCAGCCGAATGCTGCTCCAAAACTCAATTAAGAATTGCTTGCCAAAAACTGCTACAAATGCCTGTTCTTTCTTAGAATTCCAGTTCGGCAGAATCAGCTATGTTTAAAATAAAACATTCTGTGATTCTTGGAGCTTGAAACGCATCCTTTCCATCACAAGCACGGCATCATGGAATCAGTTAGCCCAGCATCATCTACCCAGTATTGCTCAGAATAATTTTGCCATGTTTGTTTTGGAAACACAACCTAGTTGTGCAGTCCATCCCATCTCATTTCTGCGGACATGGCTGGTGTAAGGCAAATGTATCCGTACATGGCTAAAAATGCACCTACACTCCCGGGTGTCTCTTCAGACTGAGTCATGCTCTCAGCTAGCCTGGCTAACACCAGCCTAAATCTCAAGTGAGATTTAGTCTGGGGACCACCTATACAGATTCCGTTTGTCCAAAAGTTTGCGCATCGTCTTGCCATCTGTCCCCGTTCATGCGAAAATTTCGGCCATGGTCTCCAGGCTGCCGTGCAGTTCGGAACGAATGAACGGGCCTTTCATCACAACCTTTGGGCAGCAGAAAGTGGCGGTGTCATGCACAGGATGGTAAAGTGTGCGGGAAAGATTTAAAACAGTGCGTCTGCCTGTAATAACAGTTTTCCTTGCTCCCACCGTACATGTGATTGAGTTACAAAGGCGAGTGTGCGTGCGTGTGCGTGTGTGTGTGTGTGTGTGCAACAGGTGCCTCCAATGCGGTGCAGGCGTGAAGGGTTCCGCACGTTAGTCCTCCAGTAACCTCTATGAACCGGTCCGAGAGAAACCTGACACGAGATCAAACTCTCTCTCTCACACACACACACACACACACTTGCATCCAGTAATCGTAGAGATATACTCACAATCATGGGTTTGTGTATGTGGGTATGCTGGGGGTTCAGGAGTGGACTGAATGTATTTACATATGCATGCAATTGTATTTGTTTGTATTTGTGCATGCAAATAGTTAGTGAGTGTGTGTGTGTGTGTGTGTGTGTGTGTGTGTGTGTGTGTGTGTGTGTGTGTGTGTGTGTGTGTTCTGAGGGTGCGGATGTAAAGGTAGAAGATATAGGTCTATATAAAGAACGAAAATAGAGAGAGAGCACAAGTTCCAGTCAGTCCTGTCAGTACTGTCAGTATCTAGCTGTTCTGTGAACCTATCTGCCAGTAGACCTTAATATTATTACAGCACCTTGCACTTCAGTCATCTTTACAAAGAGAAAATAATGCTGTAAATTTAAGCCAACAGTAAACTTAAAATATGACACTCATTTGTTTGATGTGTTCTGTCAATGTTTCTTCTACCACTTTAAAATGTTGCTTTACCACTTGATCTTTTGATTAATAACATTGTCAGCAGGCCATTGTTTAAACTGTATTTACATACCTTCCTGTTGTATAAGCATGTAAAAACTGTATGCTGCCTTTTGGCAACTTGCCAGGGAATAAGGAATTTATTTCATTCACTGTCAAAGGCAACTACAGTGGGCGCGTCTATTTGCGTTTTTTTCTCCCGCTTTCAACCAATCCCTGTCTCAGGGGGCAGGTAGTAAATGCTAGGGAGCCAATAGGCAGCGCCTATTGCTGAACTTTTGCTACTTTGAGCAAGTTAATACATCGGGGGCGTGTCCCCGCCCGGCCGACTCCAGTCAAAGCTTTTAACCCTTTACTCGCCTGCTGTGAGAGGAAACGGTCTGGAGGCAACACAGCAGAGTTAACATGGCCTGCATATTACAAAACAATCTGAACCCTTTAGACTGATCAAACATACATATATTATTACTATTATTATTATTATTATTATTATTATTATTATTATTATTATTATTATTATTATTATTATTATTATTATTGTTCATATTATTATTGTATGTAGTAGTAAGCGTAAGGGTAGTATTTCCTCTTAGGTCTTCTGTCATGTCATAAAGGACTATTCATGTTTTGCATATTTGTAAATATATTTAATTTGCCCTTGACTTGACAGTAATTTGGGGGAAAACACAACAGCAAAGCTGAACCTTAGTATTCACATGGTCTGACAGATGCCTTTAAATTCAGTAGAGTCAATATTATCTTTCTTTGCAAGGTGCATTTGAATGATTCAGACACATTCTCATCTGGATTGCTGGAAAATTATGTGGTGCTGTGTCATGCACAAAATGCTTGTTGCTCTATTTGCAAGATGGTGAAATATTGAATGTGCAAGACACTTTGCCCAACACACTATACGTGGGTGAGGGGATGTTTCTTAACATTAGAATCTGTGGTACGTGGCTGGAATTTGCAGCCCAATGAGGGGCCCTGGCGCGCCATGAGGTCATTCCATGCAATCCGCGGGCTTCCCGCTCCACTGGAAATTCCTTGTGTGCAGGTAACATGCGCCTGCGCCATAATAGCAAACACCACATTTACTGAATTGTTGAGGCAGCCAAAGTATTCTTAAACTACAGTAAAGTATAGTTGTTTTTCTTTTACTTCGATTTTTTTGCTTTATCAATGTCCTGTTTTATATTTGTGTCTGGGTTTAATATTCCCCGGTTCGGTAATTTGTTGGCGTTTAAAACTGAGAGTACAAGTGAAGAGTCAGAATCCGAAGTCGAAAGAAAGAGATGGATGTTACGCCTTTAAGAGTTAAAGAAACTCGAAACCTTGTTTGCGCAACAATCAGTGCAGCTCCCAGCCGCCAAAGTGTCTAGACTAGCACATGATGGGAGCCAGCCAATGGCTCCAGCGCTCTCCTCGGGGGCCCCGGGTGTGTGTATGTGTGTGTGTGTGTGTGAGTGAGAGAGAGAGACAGAGAGAGAGAGAGAGGGAGAGAGAGAGAGAGAGGGGGAGAGAGTGTGTATGTGTGTTAGAGCGAAGGAAAAAAAAGAGAGAGAAACGGAGAAAGAAAGGGATCTGGGTTGCAGTTTGAGCAGACCTGAACGCGGAACCAGGAGCACCGCTTGAGTCCACGGATTGTTACTCTTCCTGGCTTTGCCTCGGAGGGATATTTTTGGATTGTTAAAGGAGTTCGCCCTAACGCTGGACAACAAACGTGATTGTGAATTCCGAACGGATTTTCTTTGGGGGATTAATCCGCTGCGGGGCCGTTTCATTCATGTTCCCTGTGCCGCTTTAAAGAGTGAAACGGAGGGGGTTTCAAAGTCCGAACCCACTGCCTGTGCACAAGTTGGTCGCAGCGGACCATGGGGATTGTGGCAAGCTGAAGTCATCAAGTTTCCTCTGGTTTTTATTCTTTCATGTGCACTGAAACGGATTTAGCGAAGATATTATAGCTGTAGCCTAGACGTGAGGTCCCGTTCATGGATAACAGTTTTGCATGCACTTGACAGTAGCCTACCATATTAGTAGATGAATGCATTTTGATTTCTGTGTATCCGTGCATTTTAGTTAACTTGTGTTTTTTTAATGCAACATTACATTGTAGCTTCCAACCTGATGTTGTGCTTTGCCCATCAATACTCGGCGCTTGGCTGTGCATGCGTTGCACGGCATTTAATCGACATTAATGTTGTGCAACGAGCCTAAAGTTAGTAATCACCAGCGTAGATCCGAACAAAAATAGACACATATAGATTTTTAAATTGTCGTATGTTCAGGACGAAACGCTCAGGTCTTGTGCGGCGACTCTGGAGAAGCCGTTTGATTCCAGATAAGGAAGGGGGCGATGGAAATGGCAAATGTAGCGAGGGCTGTCGGGACGATCTGTGCAGAAACAACCCAGAGAAAATTCCCAAGACGGAACTCAGACCGATGACACCGAGCGGGTCGCTTGTACTGGACAATGGGGGAGTGTGTGCTCGGAGTTCCGAGGAGGATAGCGGCTCGGGGGTCACTTTGGACCAAGATGGGGGAGCGGTGTCTGTTTTGGAGCAAGAAAGCCCCCGATCCGTGCAGGACAGCGACTGTAGAACTGTTACGTGCTGTTTGTTTAAAGATCGGGACCACTCCGGATCTCGAAGCCCAGAGACGGCTCAGGGTAAGGAATCGGGCTCTTGCCAGTTCGTGCTGAGGAACACTAATTCTCGGGACTCCAGTTCGCCCGAGGGTCAGGAGCCTAAGCCCCGCTCGGTTATGGAGCAGGAACTGAAGACCGCCACCTACTCGCTTCTGAAGAGGCTGAAAGAGAAAACGCTGGATACCCTGCTGGAGGCCGTGGAATCTAAGGGAGGGATGCCGAGCGAGTGTGTGATGGTGTCCCGGACAGAGCTTCGTCTTGGTGGCCACATGGCTCCTCCGCAGCTGCTTTTGTGTAAGCTTTACCGGTGGTCGGACCTGCAGCACACGGCCCAGCTTAAAGCGCTCTGTGAGTGCAAGAGTCTTGGCATCCAGGACGGCCCGTCGGTGTGTTGTAACCCGTATCACTACAGCAGACTCTGTGGGCCAGGTAAGGCAACCTGTACAAACTATTGTATTTGTAATGTTGGACTGGACTTGCGTTGAGCCTGCCGGACATAGACCTGCATGTAGCTCTGGCAGACATAGCTGAAAAAAATCCAAATGGTCAGGTTACATGTGCTGTGCATTTAAAGTGCCTATCTTGAAGTTGTAGCCTAACAGTGTATAGTCTTCCAGCTTGATGTTTGTTCGATATTTACTCACCTTGGGATCAATTACAGTTTGGAGACCTATAGTGTGCGCAAATTACCACATAGGCTATGTGTCGGAAAATATTGCAATAAGTTTGGACACTTCGAAGTTTGGTGACGGGAAATGCGGGACATTTTAAGGATTTTTTTTTTAAAATAGCCTAGTTGGTTGTCTGTGTTGTGTTGTCCTACGTCCTCCCCTCTACCCCTCACCGCGTTCATAACAAGGCAATTAATAAAGTTAGAGTTAATTTAATTCTTACTACATTGGAAACTTGTATAGCCTACAATTGTAAAAGTGTTCTCCTGGGTGGGCATAATCTGCACGCTGTATTGCATCACTTTCCCTCCTATATGGCTCAGGGTTACTCAGAAGGTAAAGGTGGGTCCCAGGATGAACATACCACTGATGAACAAGAGAGATTTATTGCTACTTAGATCACTTGATGGGATGATTGCTCTACACTCAATGTAAGAAAATCTAACCTGCCTTGCCTTGCCATAGGGGAAGAAAAATAGATTTTTTTTAGTGAAGAAAAGGTTTTTTATTAATCACTGCCTCGGCTTTCAAGTAGATTTGCACCACTAAGTTTCAGCCAAGGAACCACGGGTGGCCATACTTTCTCTCGAGTGCTCTGCTTAAATGTCCATGTCGTTGCAACGTCCTCCCGGCACAGCGTGCTAAGCTAGAACTGTGGTCTGGCCGACCTGTGACACTGGGGCGCTTGGCCCCGATGACCCGCTGACCACGTGTAATATCGCTTGTAAAGATGGGGGGCATCGGTATTTCTGTCTCCGGTGTTGGCAGCGGGTCTGGATCTTTCCATAACATCCGCGTTCGCTGGAGCCAAATGGCTGCGACCCGTAGGCTGGCTTGATTCAAAGACACGACACCAGAGATCTTAAAACTGATAGAGAACTGGCAGAGGTAGCGGCACACTTGTGTGATGACCGATTCGCACGACAGCCTTCCAACTCATTACTTTCAAGTCTTGTCTACCTTCAACCCCTGTAGCAAGGCTCCGGGCCTGATAGTTTGAATGATATTAGCTTAAATACATTATAGCCTACCCAAGTCCCTTCTTGAAACATTAGAAAAGACTTTATCATCGTCCATTGTTATGCCACACTCTGTGCGCAAAGATCAGTCACCACTTCGGCACCTTGCCATTTTATCGCGAAACTGCGGGGCATTTCAACTGGTATGGACATGGTGCTTGGGACCGCTGGGGAGTGGGGCTAGACGGCTAAAGCCCTCCACTCGTCTTTTAGTGGGGCTGCAGTAGACATAGCTCGCAGGCGCTCATGCGTGACCCGATAAAGGTGCTATTTCTCATGTTGTTTAGGCATAGAACCCTTCAGAGATGGCTAAATGAACTTTTCAGTTAAAGGTACTTTTCCTTCACAAGTCCAACTTGTAATACTTGAAAAGAAAATACTTCTAAGGATTCCTGATTTGACAATAGTCCACAAACAACTTTTTCTGTTGTCACATGGCGTTGCCATAATATAGTAATTACAGGACTGCGCCTGTAAAAGTCATAAACAAACATGCATCTAGCAAACATTACTTACCTCCAGAGTGAGGTCAACATTATGAGCAAAGCTACTGCATGATTCCACAACACACCCTAGTTATTTGAAATTAACAACGTATTTATTTGTTCGGGATTCAGAACAGGATAAAGTGTCTCTGTTGCGTCTTTGTTGTAATGTCGGGAACAGAATAAAAGTTAACCGACGCTCCCGAAGAAAACACTCACACACATACAAGTTTTAACCAAAGAACATTAGAATTTAAAACAGACAAAACCCCATTTTGTCCTTCTTTTATTTGGTCAGGCATTATCCCTTTGAAATGAGATCAGTTTCAAGTTGCGCTGTAAAAGCCTTTTTTTCCTGAGGAGGTCCCTCATGCTATTTAGCTGAGGAGCGGTGATAATATACAGTTAGCATACTGCTGGCGCCAGGCAGACTAGCTGCGTGGATCTGAGGGACTGAGTTAGGATCCTGGCAATCGCTGCCGCCAGTCTTAAAGAGCCCGGCGCTATTATGCCTTTTCTTCTTTTCCTTTTCCCTATAGGCGAGGTCACGGAGTGTTCACAAAGTTTGCCTTCCTTTGTTTTGTCGAACTTTGCTGTTGTTAGTTTTCTGTTTAGAAATCAGGAATTTGGAACTTTTTGAGCTTTATTTAGTTAGTGATAACTTCAGTATAGGCCTATAGTTTACATTCTTTGTGAGATATGTGTCAGAAGTGAAGACTGTTTATTTGGTTGAAACATTGGTTTAAGTCAATATGATTTTTAGGGAACCATTTCACTTTCTTTACAAGTCAGGTTAGAGAAAAGCAAACCAGCGTAGCCTACATTTTGAACTTTCAAGTTGCTCTTGGAGGCATACAGTTTCTTTACATTTCAATCTCTGGTACAAGCTGTGTATACTAACCTGAGTTAATAATGCATATGAAGTAGGCTATGTGGCAAACATGTTATGGGATAAATCCAATATACCTTTATTCTTATAGGCTACTATACAGGAAGGGCTGTTCTACTGCATACCTGTCACCTGATCTTAGGAAGGGGCCAGTTCCACAGATAGGCTACAGTCGGCCACCTGATCATATCTGCTCAGAATTGTGGTGACCAGTTAAACTTTACTGACATTTTCTTAGAGAAAGGATTGCATGACGTTATAAACATGCCATACAAAAAAATCTACTTTCACTGTTAAATGACAGTTAGCCTACTGTTCAGTCACAAGTTGAGAATTTGACTGTAAAATGGCACTCACTGAAATAAGTTCCAGTGATTACTTTCCCCTTTTTACTTAAAACAACAACAACAACAACAACAATAACAACAACAACCTCTGACATGAGCCTATTTCTGAACATCGACTCCATGGCTCAGCAGACCAGGGCTTCGTTTCCCAAAACATCTACGATGTTCGTAAGTGCTACGATGATCTTAAGGTATAGCAAATGGCATACGTTACGACCATCGTAGCACTTACGAACATCGTAGATGTTTTGGGAAACGCAGCCCAGAGCACTAAACTCAGCACCAGTGGTTGTCAAACATGAGGTACAAATATCCCAGGGGTCCTCGGATCAATTCTATTCACAAATTCGATAAATAAAATAAACATAACATAGATCTACCATACATCCTTATAACCATATGCATATAATGTGTTCACATGTTCTTTATGCAGCAGTATTTTTGCAAAAATATGATTTGTTATAGCAAGAGGTCTGTGATGCAAGGGCTGCTGTGCAGTACATAATCTGAATCTCAATGTCCTCCCTAAACCCTCAAAGCCTTAACTGGTGTGAACTGGCTCCATGATTGTCTGATTTATGCCAGATAAGTCTTTTCTTTGAGAGTTTAAGTTGAGGGAGGTCACTGGGACCACAATCATAGTCCATAGTCAGCATCATAGTCAACTGGTCCAGAGCTTGTATGGATCTCGCAAAGATCCAACCTTAACTCGGCATGACCATGGTCCAGCATGTGCCTTGGCATGGCCTCGGACGGTAAACCATCTGGGCACCTCGATGGGCACATACTGAGGAGGTCTCTACCTCTAACTCTCTAACCTGGTTCATTTATATTTCAGAGTCGCCGCCGCCCCCCTATTCCAGGCTCTCCCCCAGTGAGGAGCACAAGCCACTGGGTAAGTCCCTTCTTCATGCAGCCCTGCCTTCCTTCCCTGCCTGCCTGCCTTCCTTGCCTCTCTGCCTGTCTG
Source organism: Sardinella tawilis (assembly GCA_030264315.1). NCBI lineage: Eukaryota > Metazoa > Chordata > Actinopteri > Clupeiformes > Clupeidae > Sardinella > Sardinella tawilis. The sequence goes on from JASCQY010000118.1 coordinate 10,429,987, forward strand.
TCTGTCTGTGTGCATGTGAATGAGGTGGAAAAAGCTGCCAACCATATAATCATGTGTTCAGATTTCACAAGGGTTTTTTTTTCCTTTGCTCCCTTTCTTGCAATGGCAGCATTACCATAGTGTGCTCTCTGAAGGTATGCCATCGCTCTGTCTATACATGCTTATCCAGTTTGCACATTATGCTGACTGCGGTGCCGGAATTACAAAGAGCTCATTGTAAATGGAACAACATTAGCGACTGAAAATGAAGTTCAGGGGCATTTAGTGGAATAGTTGCACAAAAGCGTCAAATAACTGCTACCCAATTTCCTACTTTATTTCCACCAACTTTGGACAGTTTTGGAACAAATCAAAATGTATGTAAGATTTAGAGAAATACCAAAACCACGGTGCAGTCTTACTACTTCCGGAGGGATTTCCTTTATCTGTATTGAATCTGAAGATGAGGCATCTCTGCTTATCTAGATTGTGATCAGGCTCTGGATACTAGACTGTAGGCTATGTCTGTACTGTGGTCTGTGTTGGCTGTTTGTAACCATGTAAAAGGCCAGTGTAAGAGAACAACCTGGTGTTGTGTTGAAGCCATCACCCACTGGCAGATTATCTGGCCCCTGGCTTGTGTGTGTGTGTGTGTGTGTGTGTGTGTGTGTTTTGAGAAGGAGATATGGAATGGCGGCGAGAACGAGGGAGAGAGAAAATGAGAGAGAGAAAGAGAGAGAGAGTGAGAGAAAGAGAGAGAGAGAGAGAGCCTAGAGAGAGCAGAGGAGAGGAAACAAGCAGGACTAGAACAACGAGAAGAATTTTAATGGTGGCAATTAGGCACAGTGACCAGGAATTTGTGTGGTAGCTCCGGGAGCGGGCGCAGAGCAGAGGAGAGGAGAGGAGAGCCGAGCCGAGAGGAGCCTCCAGCCAGCCCTCCGACAGCCAGCCTGTCAGTCATCGCCTGGCCTGCTCGGCCGACAGGCCCCTTTCCAGCATGCCAGTCTGGAGTGGGAGTGGGGCCGAGATGCTGCCACCCTGCCCATGGGCATGCTGAGTGCTGGTATAGGCTCGCTGGAGCGCAGAGTATGGATGCCAAAATGTGTGTGTGTGTGTGTGTGTGTGTGTGTGTGTGTGTGTGTGGGTGTGTGTGGTGGTG
>JASCQY010000118.1:10465716-10478656 GCA_030264315.1 Sardinella tawilis
AGAATAGCGGCAGCAGCAACGACATGTCAACAATATGGCTACTGGAACGTCTTTTTGGAACTGCGAAAGAGCCCAATTCCAGTCAATTCCAGATTACACTGCAATGAGGAGAGATAATTTCAATAGTACTTACATTGACTTTATTACTTATCACTTTATTACTTTCTCCTTTAAAGGGGAACGCTGGCATGTCGCAACCTACATCCCAGTGGTAGCGCTGGTCAAGTTGGTCAGCTGCCAAATAACCGAAACGGTGCTACCTGAATGGAATTATAGTGGTTTTAGCAAGGCAGCAAAATAGCGTAGTGATGTGGGCAAGCTGCTAACGTACAAGCAACTTTACCAACTTGCCCTCATTGCTATGCTATTTTGCTACGCTATAATTCCGTTCAGGTAGCACCGTTTCGGTTCATTTTTTAGCAGCTGATAGTACTCGACCACTGCTACCTCTGGAATGTAGGTTGGGACATGCCAGTATTCCCCTTTAACAGAGCAACCATCAGCAGGAGACAATCAGAACAGCAACTGATGGGAGATTTCTGACATGGTCGGTTATAAAACAGTTTAGTTACCACCTAATCCAATACACCCCCCCCCCCCCACCCACACACACACACACACACATCCCCAAATGACTGAGTCATTCCAGACCACACAGCGAGCCTGTTAGCAGCAAAAGCCAAAGCCAGAGAGAAGAATGCGGTTCTTAAATGTACCCCTAGAGCCTAAACTTCATCATGCACAGGCCAAACCTTTGGCACCTCTGCATGTTCCTTATTTTCCTTGGATTTTCTTCTAGCTGGAGGGGCAAACAAAGAAAAATCCTGTTAGAGGTTTTTCTGAAAGCCTGTTATTACGCCAGTCTCTTGTCTCTCAGACCTCCCTCTCTCTCTCTCTCCCTCTCTCCCTCTCTCTCTCTTTCTCTGTCTCGATATCTCTCTCTGTCCCCTTCAGAATTGGTAAACCTCATTCAGGACCCCTAGAAAATGGTTTTAGTCTTCAGTCATGCCCAAAGCACCCCACAGCTTCTAACATAATTATTTAAGCCTCTCACAATCCGATTGAAGCAAACTGATGTGTGTTACTCTGTTGATCAACTGAATCTAAATCATTAAATCAAAGTTGATGTACAGATGCATCGGTTCATCCAAGGTACAGAGAAGCCTCAAATATTTATTGTTATGGGATGTCTGGAGCAGTACTGCTGTACCAACAAAATTCTCCATATGTGATGTATCCTTAAATGTATTATTGATTTTTGGCAAGAGATGAATACCAGTGTATATGCATGTATGCATGTATGGCAGCATTCAGGCCTCAGATCATCTCAGAACTGCATTAAGCTCTGATGGCTTCAAAGGAGAGTGCAATTGAATTTTGATGTCTTTTTGGTCATGTCATGTTGTATTGCATACAAATGAAGGTCTAATACATGGTATACATGTGTATAATTTAGCCACATACTTATTTCAAGAACAGTTTATTTTTTCGCGTAGGCGACATAGGAGGAAGAATCTTTTTTTGTTTGCCCCAGCTAGTAACTCATCTATGCACTGTATGTGTGTGTGTGTGTGCGTGTGTGTGTAAATGGGTGACTGTTGCCACTGACCTGCAGCTAGAAGTTGATTGCTAGAGGAGCAGGTCTCTGTAGACTTCCTCTTCCAGTTCTCCACCTGACGGACAAAACGTGCATGTGTTTATGTTTAACAATTTGTTTGTTTACTTGACAATAACTGTACAAACACAATTCTACCAGAAATAGCCTGGTAATATAGACCACCTAGCGGCAGAATATATTCTTGCCTAGCTACTTGGTTTAGTCTCGCACGGTAAAGGCAAATCCTGGCCTGTCTCGACCTAGAACTGACCAATCAGAATGCTCTATCTGTGTAGCGAGTCATTGGGGCGGGCTTAGCACGATGACGAAAGGGCTGTCTTTTGGATGAAACGGCTGCCTGATAGCTCTGATTGGTCAGTAGTGCTGACCTATTACGTGCAACGACAACTCATCCGGCTTCAGCGCTGTGAACGGTCCAATTCCAGACTATACAATTCATAGTTTGGCTTGCCAGGCTAAGAAATACTAATTCTGTTGGTTAAAGGGCAGCTAATTACAGTACTGCAGCATGGACAGCACGAATTTAAAGGAATTCTCCGGAGTGAATCAAACTGAAGCTCTGTTGTCTGATACCTATCGACAGCACTCGGCAGCCTCAGACAACAGGGCTTTGGTTTGATTCACTCCAGAGAAGTGCTTTAATGCCTCAGTAATAGACTCAGTGTAGTGTTCTCAAAAACGTATTTTTAATCTTATAGTTACTTCTAATTTGTTTTGCATATTATTTTATTTAAGGTTCACAATTGTACATTTGGTCAGACATTAGCGGGGTTTCCATTCAATTTATTCGCATTTCATAATCGCAAAACAAACATTTGGCTTATGCGTGTCTGTTTGTGTTTCCATCAACTGTGTAATGCGATAAAAAAACAAACCGACCAGCTGTGGGAGCAACGTCTATAGATAGAAACGTGGTAAATGGAAATATACGCAACTTAAACTGTTTCCACCAACTTTAATCTCCATCATGCCTTATGCACATCAAGAGTTAATTCACCGCCCTTGAGCGAACTGAATTATTTTTTATTTGCATAATTTAAACATTAACAAGTTGGGTGAGAACCTGGCTATTGTCAGTTCTTCAAATTGGTTCATGTGTTGTGTGTTATGTAATCTGCTGCTCAAAATAACATATTAACATAGTAACATATGCTAATGATGTTTTTTCTTTTTCTTTTGCAGATGTCGAGCATAAGCCATCGTCCTCTACATTAGTTTAGTTACATCATATTTCTGTTGTGTACAAAGTGTCCTGTCTCTTCCTATATCTATGTAATAAATCTCTTTTTTAATGTTGAAAAACCACAAACTTGTTTTCTGTTCACCTTGTTGTTTAAGGAATTCCATTTACTGTAGGCTTGCTTGAATTTCTTTAAAACAGAGCCTTGCAATTAATTAACAGTAATAAATATCCGTCCTGTTTCACAATAGTTGAATAAGTGACTAGGGGTTGTGCTTTCGTGCTCTCAGGTTTGAGACCATTACCTGAAATGGTCTATTGCTGATGGTGCATAAATAATTTTGAACTGAATCAGTTTAAATTGATTTTTGAGCATAAGGACGAGGCAGAAGAGGTCTCACCTCTCTCTGATTGGGAAAGCCATTGGAGCTGATGATGCGCTTGTAGAATTGCACCGAGGCTTTGGGATAGCGAGGCTTGTTCTTGTTCTTGAAGTCCACGTAGTACAGGCCGAACCTCTCTGAGTAGCCCTCGTCCCACTCAAACTTGTCCATCAGAGACCAGGCTGTGTAGCCCTTAACGTCCACTCCATCTTTGATAGCTGAACATGAGAGAGGAGAGGACAGAGGATCACTGGGGATATACAGGGCTTTAGGTGCTAGGAAGGAATATACTGCACTCGCATTGTATCTATGGTGATGAGGTATATTTTGTTTTGTTAGATTGGGCATCTTTCATCCCCTTGACACCACTGCCTAACGTGCAGCCTAAAACCTGATAAAAGAGTTGAGATTCCAATAAAGAATTCCTGTTGGAAATTATGAGGTGTATCACAGGAGTAACTAACCAAAGATTGTTTTACTTCTTTGCAATATATTTTGGCTGCAGTGTTTCAAATTTTGAAAGAAGGTTCACAGGAGTTCAGAGGGGCATAATGGAGTATGTTAGGAGTCACTGACCCTTGAGCATCTCGTTGGTGTAGTCCTTCATGTACTGTATCCTCCAGTCGTCACACAGCTCTGTGCACGGCATCTTCTCCGACACACCGTTCTCTGTGATGTAGATCATCGGGTTTGAGTACTGAGTCTGTGCAGGGAACAAAGAACAGCTTTACCGTATCTGTCAGTTGTGAATAATACTTTTAACATGTCTCTTTTATTTGCATTACTCTGTGTACTTTCACCAGTGCCGCAGCATATGTAGGCTAAGAGAAGCGCGTGCATTACGCGTAGTACAATGTAACAACTATATGTAAGTACCCACAAATACAGTACATAATGTAAGTACAATGCTAGTACATGATAGTACAGTACATGTTGTTACACAGGTTATACCACTGTACCTAATTAGGTAGGTACACTGTAACAGCGACAAATTAAAATAAAGTGTTACCATAATTTTTTATTATTTAAAACTTTACTGACTTCAGTAACCAATAAATGAAAGGAATCTGAAAATCTTGACAGATAAATTCAGAAAGAATTCTGATAAACCTCTGATATCCTGAGATTCTAGTTCTCTCACCTTAACGAAGTTGAGGAGCCTGCGGAAGCCCCAGGGTACAGAGTAGAGCCACTCGGAGCCGGGGTCCGGCCATCGGGGATCTACCAACTCGGCCACGTCGCGGTCGGTGAAGTAGGTGCTGCCACGGCCCGCTGGGTACGTCTTGTGGGTGATGTAGCGTGTGGTGAAATGGCCAATGCCCAGGAAGTCACATGTGCCCTTCACATAGCTCTTTTCCTGGGAGGAGAAGGTGGGCAGGCGGGACGTGCCCAGACCCTGCTGTGCACTCTTACGACCTGGAACGAGATCCAAATGCATACTACCATTTTTATTTTGTAGTTGTAAAAGAGTAGACCCAGGATATGCTTAGTTAAATGATATTAAATGGTGCAATAGTTTGCCCTTGTGGTAGACTGGTACGGCTTGAGGTCAAAGCAATTTAGGACACTTTATGGACTGCGAGTTATCCAGACCGACCGACCAACTCCACTCTGTACCTTGTAAACATATTTCGCCAAATAAAAAGGGAGCTTGTGATCTACCCAGCTGCCATGTCTGTTGGTGTGTGTGGAACCAGAAGAGTGGGGCTGTACAGGTCAAACCCATCACACAGTTTTATACATTTATCTCTTTATGTACAAGTATCGGTACAAGCAATACTTTACAGTGCTATGATTCAAGTCAGTCAAGATCCATTCCTAGTTATTTTAGGACAAGAAATCTCTAAGGCTGACCTGTGAAAGGGAAACTTGTCATTCTAAAACATGTCATACAGCCAATAGGACCCAAGTCATTTTGTTGTCTGTTCATATGGATTAGTTCAGTCATCCTTACCGATGAAGTCTTTCATTACTTGTGGATAGTCTCCATGAAATATGGGTGTGGCGAACCAGCCCATGTAGAACTGGACGTATCTCTCCGCTGCTTCAATGTCCTTCTGGTTGGTCATGTCCACAGGCTCTCCCCAGTCCCCTGCCAGAGAGATGCCCACCATACCTGGCAGACCCAAGACACATGCCGTGAGGATTTATAAGGAGACTTACATTGTTATGAGCAACTTACGACTATTGAAATACTCAAACGCCTTGGAACATTCCTGACAGTGTAGTTTTTTTTTCAGAATTATACTATATTTTTTTCAGAATTATATTATAATTATATCAAAAGGTTTCATCTCTACCTGTTTGCAAATATGTAATTGTAGGTTAAAATGGTTAGAGAGCAAAAAGTAAGAGCATGAACAGCCCAGCTAGAGCTACAGCTTCGTTTCAGTGTTCACATGTTCACAAAATGTGCACTCCTCAAAAAGTCAATAAATGTCAAAAGTTGCCTTTTGCCAGAGGCATTTCCCTACATTACTAACTCAGGTAACTCTCCAATGGCTTAGGATACCTCAACAGAAAAGTTCAGTCAAAGCTCATAATTATTACCTTTCTGTTTGTTTCTCCACAGAGTGTCATAGGTATGCCAGACCTTAGCATGAGCCTAGAGTGTGAACAAGAGGTGTGTAGGTCAGACCATTTATTGACAGAAGAGAGATTAAATTGAATCTCAAACAGTGACCTTGGCGATGACCTCTGACCTTGATGATGTGATGGGCGGCCCTGTAGGCCCCTGTGCCTCTCAGCTTCATGCCTGGAGCGTGCTCTCCCGTCTCATAGCCCTCCACAGCCACTGACTGCCACACACAACAGGACCAATGGTAAACACAGAACAGTCAAGGTGTGTATGTGTATGTGTGTGTGTGTTTGAAAGTTTGAAGTAGCTACTGATGGGGAAACAAAACTGGAGACATATAATGATGAAAAAAAAAATACTTTTGTTTGTTTGGTATATTCCAATCCGGACTCATATTGAATTTGTCAGGGGTGCTTTGGTGATAGGATATGTCTGAATATACTACAAGGCACTTTTATATTTTCACTCCTAAACAAAGGCTTCAAGCTAAAATGTTTTTGTAAAGTTTAAAATCGACAAGCCATTAAGATTTCAGCTGGGACAGGTGAATATGCGACATGTTGATATACTGTAGAGCACATACCCATGGATTGTTGAATGTTATCCAGTATTTGACTCTATTTCCAAATTTCTCAAAGCAGAGGTTGGCAAAATCATTGAAGTAGTTGACCATGCTGATGTTCTGCCATCCACCATATTTCTCCTGCAAAACCTACAATCCAAGAGATTCATTGGAAAAAAATAAATAAATAAATAAAACAGAAAATACTGCAACTTTCCAACTTTGTCACAAAAGCACTTCTTATGGAATTCTTATGGAAGCTTTCATATTAAAAGTCAGAGGCCCCTTCACTGACAGGAGGCCCTTATATGACTTTAAGATCATGAGTATTAGCACTGGGATGTAGGCTACCTGAGAGCTCCAACTAGCACTTCCTACTAAACCAGAGAGGGTGAAAGCGGAGCGAGAGGAATCAACGTCCGTTAAATTCCGTGTTCTATTTTTGCAAGGGGACTATTCACGTTCGCTCCCGTTGTAACGTATTATGTTGCTCTATCTTGGTCAACATTCCATAATCTTTGACTTAACTGACAGAAATGTGGAGGTTGGTGACTAAGGCATGTAGCGCATAGCCTGGCTTTCGCAACCATCAAAACTCATACGAGCTTAGTCTGGCCAGTCTCACATACTAGCCGCCTCCTCTAAAGCAGAATCAATGTTAAACTTGTTAGCCTGCCTCCTTCACCTTGGAGTACAAGCTCGCTTCTCATTGGTGCCTGAAATTCTGGGACAGGAAATGCAGCTAATAGGCAGCTTGGCCATACTGACTTGAACACGAAATTTTGTGCAGTGTCACAGGAAGTATGGGCAAGCCCAGGCTATGTAGCGCGGATATGCACCTGTGGCAGGTCCCAGTGGTACAGAGTCACAATGGGAGTGATCTGATTCTCCAGCAGAGTATCTATGAGGTTGTTGTAGTACTTGATTCCTCTCTCATTCACATGGTCCGCTGAAAAGACAACAGTGTACATGTAGATAATTACCTGGATCAGCCTGTTTTTTTAACAGTTCCTGATACAGTGTTATACAAACCATATTTTTCCAGTTGTCCTTTACAATTAAACAAATTAAGATACCGGGTGAATATGGTGTAATATGAATACAGTGGCGTATCGTGGCGCAAGGCGTACCTTAGGGAGAGAGATTTTTTTTTAACCTCTATGAGTGTTCTCAGTGAGTGACAATGCAACATGTGATGTCATGCGAACTACATAGAATACCTCTCTCAGTTAAACCAAAAGTTGCCATGTCAAAACAAGCTAATAGCACCATCTTAATGCACTATTATTACCATTATTGAATAAGGTACTACAAGCTATGGTGATTGTGGATACATACACCGGATGCCAGTGGGCATGAGTCTGGGCCAGGAGATAGAGAAACGATAGTGGTTGAGCTTCAGCTCCTTCATCAGGGAAACATCATCCTGGGTGAGGAAAGAAGAGTGAATGATTGGATGGAAAACTGACTGTTGGTACTTTGTGACAAATTACTTGAATCTACATTAGCCTATAATGCAAATAAAATAAACAAATTGCTGATCGGGTAGGTAGACAAGCCAATAATTGTAACTGAAAAAGTTGTTCTTACAGCCCATGAAGGATATGGCTTTATGAACAGATTATTTATGCTCCACCTACCCTGAACTTATAGTAACCCTCACAAGAAGAATCTCCAGTGTCATTGAGGAATATTTTTCCCTTCTTGTGGGTGAACACATCCCAGATACTCAATCCTTTTCCATCTTTGTCCCAGGCTCCTTCCGTTTGATAGGCTGAACTGCCGGCACCCCACGAAAATCCTGACCAATAAAAATCAAGACCCTCAATTAGACACAGAGTGACGTCCCGACTGCATGAATGATTAAGATGTCTATTCTGCTAGACATTTCATGGCAACTACAGTAGTTGAATGGAATGGGATGGAATATAAATCCAAAACAAGATATAAGGGTCAAAGAATAATATGCAAGAACTAAAGCCAATAGACAATAATGTTGATAACTGGTGGTAACCGTCTAAAAATGTATTTTTTCTTCAGGCAGCTGGCAATGATATTCAACAATACTGCAAGGCTGGGTGGGGTGGTAGTTGTCCCAATGGCCCCAAGTACTTGTAGCCTATAAGGCTCCCCTGGCTACCACTCAGTGGTCCCCCAATCAGATACTCTACATTACCACTTGGAAAAGTGCCATAATAGAAGGAGCCGCGCTCGTTCTTTGTCCAGTCGAAGTCCTCAGCCGCAGACAAACACAGCACCAGCACAAGCACATGGCACGTCGTCACAGCTCCACGGGGCAGCATGGTAGTCCTCCTCAGCGATTGGCTAGAGCACGGGCACGCTCACTTTCCCTCTGTGACCTCGCGCAGCTGGCATAGATGCATAGATGCATAGATAGATAGATAGATAGATAGATGCATAGATAGATAGATAGATAGATAGATAGATAGATACTTTAGAAATTTAGACACATGATACACTCACACACACACTTTTTGCCTAAATCATCTCCTCATGATTCTGGTTACATGAAAAAAAAATACTGGACCTTCTAGGCAATTATTTTAAGAACATGACGGAATGGCAGACAACAGAAATTTCACAGTAGAGTAACATACTGTATCTCAGTGTACTTTTAGACATAGCCGCCTACTAACATAATTTTTCATCCATCTGCAGTAATGGTAGTAGTTCATTCATTCATCCATCAGCACCATGCCTGATCCTGTCAAATGAAATCATATCTAAGCACCTCTAACCATATGAGGAAGAACTGTATGATACATTTAGTACAGTGTTATGATGATGTGTGCATGAAAGGTCACAAGTATTTCTGTTTCCTTTAGCTTGACAAACATAACTTGCTGCACTACCTGCTATACAAAAAAAAAGGCAACCCAAAGACTGAGTGGTCAAACATGAAAGAACCTTAGTACTGTAAAATAATAATAATAATAATAGTAATAATAATAATAATAATAATAATAATAATAATAATAATAATAATAATAATAATAATAATAATAATAATAATAATAATCTTTATTTATATAGCACTTTTCAAAAACACAGTTACAAAGTGCTGAAAATAGAATCTTAATATTTCTTTAGTTGTAAAGTTACATGGCCTTTATATCAGAAAGGCCCAAAGGGGACTTAAACCTTCTCATATGGAAATGAAACCAGAAGCTTCTTTAAAAAAAAAAAAAAAAAGGCTCCCTTATGCACCTATGATATATAAGTCAAAAAAACTACACATTTAACAACATACATGCTTCAGTCATTATGCAAACTTTCCTTTAACCATCATTTTAATGACATAACCAAAACAGTTATTTCCCAAGGTCACACACCTTTTTAGTTATATATATTAGACCTACCTCACAGAATCTGCATTGGCCCCAGTGAGAAATGTTATTAAATCTGAGGAAGTAGTCCAGCCAAACAGCTCATCCAACTCTAGCTTAACAGTGCAGAATTTACAGCACTTGCTGTCGCTTACCCCAATGGAAGCATCTAGCATTCTATTCAGGGTCAGGGGTGGAGAACGAGGGGGGTCGGGGGGGGTGAGGTCCCGTGACCCCAATCCACACCAAAATGCCCTCCCATTGGAGGTAAATGGACTGTGAGCTCATTTTGCAAAGGTGGACAGATCTCTTACAAACGTGGGTTTGACGCGGTAAGCAAAGTTAATGTTGCACGGGGGGCTGATAGGTGATTGTGTTGAGTGTGACAATTACTGTGGCCAGTTGAAAAGGATTATGACGATGCCGAGGACACACCTGGTCATTCAGACTCTTTAGGGCCCAAAACATGGATTTGTCAACAGATATTCTGGGACATTTATTTTAATATAGTTAGACAAACTTGACCTGAATCAGATTATTCTGTTACAAACATTCAGCACAATGAAACTCATAGCAGGAAATGGGGAATATTTGTAATTATAATGCTTAAATAGCAAAGTTATTATGCTTAAATAGCAAAGTTAAAAATAAAAAAACTGATTCAATTCATCAAACTATCCCCCCAGGCATTGTGCTAACTGTATGAGTTCACCTTTCAAACAGAAAGAGTTATCAAATGATATAGTGAGCAATACATGGCATGTGCTGTAAGATCCTTTGAAGAAACTGCAGTATGAAAAAGACAGGGCCCACCTTGTCCTGGGGTCCCAAACAGAGAGAGAGAGAGACGGGACGAGAGTAGGATGTTGCCGGGGCAACTCTGAGCATCTCCATGGGGACTGCTGAACATGGAAAGCTGTATATATCCATCAATGGACTCCCCATTGTTTTGGTCACCGTATGGCGCCACCTTTCTCCAGAGTGGTCCGTGAGAGCTTTGTGAAGCCTCGCAGCATTGTTTTTGGACCTTTTGGAAAGTGCTGAACTGTTGGGCCCAGGTGCAGTAGGGTGGGGTTGGGTTTAGGGCACCTGGCATGGGGGGGGGGCTAGATGGGTATTTGACATTGGCACTGCCCAGCCGGCAAAGGCAAGGGAATGGCGTCATTTGGTTGGATCTGGATAGAGGGGTAATGCTCTAATGACCACAAGAGTTTAGCATATCAATGCTGTTCCCATGTCAGGGCACACAGGAATCCTGTGTGTAGATTCGCCTAGGTGCTACTACTGGATTCCAGGTTATTATATACATACTATATATACAGTATATTATACATCTTTGGGATCGGATGATGATGTTGATGTCTCCTCTACTGCCAATCTCCACTTCACAACTTACTTTATTTACTTGTACAATTTGTGCAAGTCAACATGAGGGAACAGCCATGCAAAATATCAAAATATGCATTTATTTAACATAGTCTGTTTCTTCACCGTCACATTAACAAATTATACAATCTCTAAAGTGACATTTTGATTTCAAAAGAATGTAAACATCAAAACAATTCTCCATTCACTCCGTTTCTGTGCTCAGTTACTTAGTAATATCCAAACAACAATCATACCTATAGTCATTACAAGGCAAAGGTAATAATGATTATCTCTTACTGGCTCAGAAAACAAAAATCACACCTTGTTTAATATATACATGGATTGTTCTGTTGACTTTAATAAGACTTTTTGAACTGAAACGTGCTCTCAAAAAGTCCCTATCTTTACAACAGTCAGAACAGAAGCACTGAATCAAGGTAGCTTACAACTCACATTCAGGATGAATGCAATATCGTACCAGAAGGTCTTTACTTTTTACGCTGACAGCTAAATAGCACACTGAAACAGTCCAAAGTCCACAATACTGTCCACATACTCCAATTATATTAGACAGCCTTGGCTTGAGTTACAACGTAAGGACAGTGATTCCTAGCAATGAGCTACACAAGCTACACTCTATAGACTGGTTACATCCTATGGTATAGGCCTAAACTTCACCATGTAGACCAGGGGGTGCAAGGACATCACATTAAATCCATGTTTGCAGGAGCAGGTCAGTAGCAGTCATCCTCGTAGTCCTCCTCGTAATCCTCCTCGCCACCTGCTCCCAGCATCATTGCAAGTTCGTCGTTACCATCCTCGTCCCCGTCTTCATCTTCGTCCTCCTCATCTTCGTCCTCCTCTTCCTCCTCTTCCTCCATGTGCTGGTCTAATGGAGCTCCAAGGACTAATTCTGTCTGGTTGATTTCTTCTTCGTCATCAGGATGAACATCCGCCTGCAGCTTCAGAACATCACATCACGGTCACAATCAGGGACACAGGGCTCACCAGTTCCACAGTCCAAAGCACATGCGCTACAAGTGTCTCTCCATATCACTATCGTAGGTGTCACAGTGGCAAAACATTTACGTACTGTACAATACAGTTCTATTCCTTCCTTATCACCTGGAGAAATGGTATACTGATTTCTGATTGGCTGGCAGAGTGAGTTCTGTATGCCGCACACCTACTGTATGAAGTAGATCTGGTAATAGAGGCTTATCACTATTCTACTGTATATCAATGCTGTTTTGAATGGCAGCTATTAAAATGTAATCAACTGTTCCTAGTGATAACCAACACGGAAAAGAAAGTAGTAGAGCAACTGAACAGCTTTTACCGTATATGGAATTAACGAACTTGGAGGAGGAAACTTCTATCCTTCCTGACGGCATTGTGAAGCTCTTTGCTTCTGCCTCTTTTATTAATTCCATATAACAGTACACCTCAAGGCTGTTGTGTCTGACAGTTCTTATTCATCATATACAGTAATTCTATACTACTGTACTATATATACTGTTTCTAAAACTGGTAGTTCCGACCCTCAGTTGTGATTGGTTGAATCGCGTTCCATGCCGTTATAAAATCCAGGATTAACCACAGCTCTGACTGCATTTCATTCCATATTGCTGTGACATAGCAAAGTGAACGGTGGTTGCGATTGTGCGTTGCTTGGCAACAATTCAGCTAGACAAATATATATTTCTTGGTGGAGGAATTGTTGTCGCTACATTTCTCATAATTATGTCTTATTTTCATGAAATCATGACATTAATGTGGTAACAGTTTTAGCAAAGCAATAGGCCCCTTGAGTCCATGAGTTATGCTCATTTTACCATGGCTAAGTGTGTCTAGCGAACGACTCACCATAGCCGTGGTAAAATGAGCATAACTCATGGCCTCTC
>JASCQY010000118.1:10505188-10516909 GCA_030264315.1 Sardinella tawilis
ACACACACAAATAAACACACACACACACACACACACACACACACACACACACACACACACACACACATACACACACATGCACACATGCACACATAAATTACACACACACACACGCATGCATACAGTACACACACACACATACACTGCAGAGTAGAGGCTTTCAGAGGCTACAGGACATGAAGGGGAAAATGAAAAAAAACAAACACTGTCTCAGTCTCAATATTGGGCCCTAAAACAGCACCTGACAGTTTTCCCAACTGTAGGAAAAAAGCCAAATTGGTCTCCAATATATCTAGACCCAAAAGAGCACCTCACTCGAACACTGTTGAAATAACTCTCTCTGTAGCTGGGTATTTTTTTTTCTCATCACAGCAAATCCAATATCCACCACCCACACTACTGCAGTAGTAGTCCAAGTGTGGATTGTTTATGAAAAGGCCTTTATTAGATTCCTTCCTATTAATTATATTAAGTGTGTTAAGATATTCATTTTCCCTTCCTCAGAAAACTGTTGTATGTTTTGATCAGGGCATTTGGAGAAGTTAAATTCAGTATTCCTCTGAGAAAGAGAAGAGAGAACAACCAATTATTCTTCAGCCGAAAAAAAAAAAAGTTTTCAAAGAGTTAGTGTTTGATTTCCAGGGATTGAAAGCCTTCAGAAATAGCTTCTTAATGTTTTCTGCCCAACAGGATTTTCCCCAAAAGCGTTGTTTTTAGTGTCCATCATTAATCAACTAAGATGTGAAGATTATGAAATTGTTCTCTTAGTTCCCAGGTCACTTTATAACTATAAAGTTTTAGAGAAACACAGTGAGATCACTCTGATCAGAGGACACCTTTTTCATTATTGCGTTAAAGCTATGATAAAGCTTCCTTTTGTCCCAATGTTTCCTCTGGGGGACACACTGACTTGCCTAACATAGGGGGCCACAGACTAATATCTTCACACACACAGACAGATATTCACACACACACAGACACACACACACACACACACACACACACACACACACACACACACACACATGCGTGCTAAGCAGCATATCAAGGTGTTGGCATAAACCTTGTTTCACCCCAGTGCCCCCAGGGACACAAACGGACCCAAAGCTAAAGCGCAGCGACTGATAGAATTTGACGCGTTCAGAGTTGCTCCACGTTAGTAAGCACAAATACGGGACACGCCTGCAATTCTAATGGCACCAGGTGCTTCCTTAGTATGCATTCTTGGGTGTCTCTGAGGAAGCAGGCTCGTGATGATTGGTTCTGGCACCACTGACCTCACATGGGTAATTTTGGAATAGAACTGGGCCGGAATTGGCCCGGGTCTGGTCCAAAAGTGCCTTGCGATCTCGGGCCCTTACCTTATTGTTTATGGGTGCTGTGCTCGCTGTCTGCACTAACAAGTTACCGTGCCCCTGCTGCTGCTACTGCTGCTGCCGCAGCCTCCCGCACCCTTCCTCCCCCGAGTCAGGTGTGCTCCATCCAGCATGCATCTTGTTGTCATGGAGAAAAAGTGTGTTTGCGTTGTTCAATGCCACCGGGTGTGATTTAATGTGTGTGTGGTCCCGTGCATGTGTGTGTATATCTGTGCTTGTTTGTGTGCTTGTTTGTGTGTGTGTGTGTGTGTGTGTGCGTGTGTGTGTGAGAGGGAGCCCTACGTGCGTCTGCAGTCTGTGCACGTAGTGCGTGCCTGCCTGTGTGGATAACTAGCACACAGACGGGGCTCCTAAGCAGCGCTGTTTAATTGAACTTCCCATTACAATGAGAAAAATTAACGACTTCGGTGGGTCCTAAGGCATGGAGCAGCGCAGCGTTACAGCCGCCATAAAAACCACGGGACGATTCAATAACACTAGAGAAAAAATAACATGCAAACTGTGCAGGGGAAATATGCTGATTACTTTTTTTTTTAACACTGATATTATTTACTAGCACATTACTTTTAATTGTCTTGAGTTTTTTTGTCCACTTCTTCCTGCTCTCCTCCTATATGCAGTCCCATCCAATTAGGAAAATTATTGAAATTATCCATTGTAGTTTTTTTTTTTCATGTAGTAGCCCGCGCGCTATCTTAGTTGAGTAAATTTTGAAGGTGGCCGAGTCTTAACGCGTCCCGAGTCCTGAGATGTGAATATACTGTAGCAGCAGCCATCTTCAAGCCATCTGCAGTTCCCCCATGACCATCCCAGTGCCAAGTGAAGACCCGTGTTTCCCCTGACAACCATCCTTGCAGTGCTCGGTCTCTCTCGTGGCCTAATCAGCCTGGCTGATAGTTCATTAGAGATAAAAATTTCTTTTGTGTTCTTTTTTTTTTTTTTTTGCCCCGATTGACCGTGAAGAGTGCCTGGTATGTCTGTAGCCTGGAGGCTCAACAAACCACAGCCAGTTAGAGAATGGGGATCACTTTTGACATTGTCTAGGGGTCCAGGGGGGAAAAGGAGCTGGGGGGAGAGAGAGGGGGGGGTGGGGGGGGGGGGGTATTGCCTGTGGGCAGGGGGTAGTTGATGCTAATCAATAATGTGTTTTCATTAGTGAGCAACGGCAGAAGGCCCTCAGCGCTAACGGTAGCCACTCTGACGGCTGCTGCTCACCATCTGGGGGTGAAGACGGAAGCGGTAAATTATAGACCGTTATTTTTTTAATGCTCTTCATTACCCTCTTATCCATGGCCAGTACAATATAGCCAGAGACTGGGTGACTTTGAGTCTAGTGATGCTAGGCAGCTTTACTGGATGGAGGCTCATATTTTTGGTTGGGGGAACAAGAAAGGAATGAGTAAGACAGGAGGGTAGTGTGAGGAAGAAAGAGTAGGGGGGAAAAGATGATACAATTGAAAAGTTGAATGAGAAAGAGAAACTGAAAAGCAGAGAGAGAGAGAGAGACAGAGAGAGAGAGAGAGAGAGAGAGAGAGAGAGAGAGAGAGAGAGAGAGAGAGAGAGAGAGAGGCATAGAATAGCAGAAAGGACAAAAGACAAAGAAAGCAAGCAATGGTGTGAGAATTTGTGGGAAGGGAAAGCAGTACAAGAAGAGAAAAGGTTGAGAGAATAATTTCAAGATGGACAAACGGGGGGAGAGATGTGCAGTGAACAAGGGGGTGGGTAAAGTAGAGTTGGGGAATGGAGGGAGAATGAGAGAGAATCTGATCTGGTAGAGAGAATGATGTAGTGAAGACCAAAGAAACAAGAGGTGAGAGAGAGTGAGTGAGTGAGAGAGAGAAAGAGAGAGAGAGAGTGAGAGAGAGAAAGAAAGAGAGAGAGAGAGTGAGAGAGAGAAAGAAAGAGAGAGAGAGAGAGTGAGTGATAAAATAGTGAGAGAGATAGTGGCCTGTGACGGGCCTGAGAAGAAAAAAAAATAGACAGAATGAACAAAATAAAATTGAATGAAGGACAGAAAACATTGTGGGAGAGAGGGAGAAAGTGAGAGAGTGGAGAGTTCATGTGGGGATGTAGGTGAATGAGACAGGTGCAGGGAAGGAAAGAAAGAAAAAGAAACATAGAGTGAGGTAGACAGACAGCAGATAGAGGGGCCTTAGGTGAACAATGGAGTGAGAGAATGAAAAGTGAGAGAGAGAGAGAGAGAGAGAGAGAGAGAGAGAGAAGGGAGGTGGAGGTGAGTGAGATGAGGTGAAGAGGAGCTCCTCTCCTTTTTGCTGTCTCTGCACGGCGTTCCTCCACACCCTAATCCCGGCCCTAATCCAGGCCCTCTCACCGGCAGGATTAAGAGATTTGTACCGCCAGCCACGCTTATCTTAGCGCTCGGGGACCAAAGCAAGCATTACAGCCACTTTCATTATGTATATACGTGTTGATCTTTGGTTTTAGCCACCAGAAGAGTAGCCCTCAGCGGCCTACGTTGGGAGCAACTGTGCACAGCCTTGCTTCCCTCGCTTTTCTTTCCATTTTTCAATTTGAGGCAATAAGTGGAGGTTGGAGTCGCTAATGAGTCCCTGGTGTTTCTGGCATAATGGGAAGCCTTTGCCCTGAAGCCAAATGTTTTATTAGCTTTCACCTTCCTCCCAGACTCTTCCTCCTCCTCTTCCTCTTCCTCTTCTTCGCCGCCTGTTTGTTTTTTAAAAGTACGCGTTGTACTCTTCTTCTTTAGGCGTCTGGTGTTCAAAAGGGTTTGGAATTTTGTTTAGTGACTGTAAACTGTAAAGTGACAGTGTTTAGTCTCTTATTTTTTGTCTACCTCGAGCTGTTTGTGTTGCTTTATGTAAATGTACTGCACGCACTGAGGAGAGTATCCAGGGCACAAATGATAATCATTTTTTTATGAAATGGAATGCAAAGAGCACAGAGATCATGGGATTGTTGAAAGGTCAAGGGGTCAAGTGTTTTAATGATGGAGCTGTGCTGTACAGAAAACCTTTCCTCATCGCTAGAACTTCCTCCAAGGTCTTTTTAACGCTGGATCATCTATTCCCACTAGAGACCTCCTAAGAGTGATGTTATATTAATGTGACCGAGTATATAGCCGTGATGTACTCCACAGTATTGCTTTCAGATGGTTTAATAAAGTTCCATGCTGGAATCATCTAAAGTATGTCTCACATTGGAAATTTAATGAGAGAGTGATGAGACCTCTCAGTCTCTCTCTCTCTCTCTCTCTCTCTCTCTCTCTCTCTCTCTCTCTCTCTGTCCTTTTTTCAAACGTTTTTGTCTTTGATGTTTTTGCTCTTTTCTCCCTCGCTCTCATTTTTTTTTTGTGTGGCTTTGTTGCCACTGTGTTTGGGGGTCCATCAAAAAGGAGGGTTTGAAATAAATCCTATCTGTGATGGATGGACCCGACGTCCTGCAGAGCCTCTTTTGGTAGCGTCACATTTGCTATGTCCTCGCTCCATGTTTTTTCCCATCTTTTTTTTTTTTTTTAAACATGGGATCTGTCACACAAGTCTACATTGTTTTCTCCCCATGTCTCTCTCCATTCCCTGGTGAAGTGTATTGTTTGTGAAGTGTGTCTCAATGGTCCTCTCTCAGCTCTCTCTCATTCTCTCGGTGCCGGAGCTCAGAAGAGCCACTGATTAGTGCGACGCGGCGGCGTAAATTTCTTTTAAAAGATTATAATTCCACTCCTGCATTGAAGGATATTCAATATATTAGCTTAGAGTGACAATCGCCAATTAGTTCCATTGTGGCATTGTCAGATAACACCTCTGTATAATGAGTTAGATTATCCTTTTATCGAGATGAAAGGCTCAATTTTCTCCTAGCCGTTGTTTGGAAGAGGAGTATTCATTGTGTTTTAATTAAAAAGCAAGACCTATTTTTCTTGCTGTATTACATGAACTTTCATCGGCTTGTAGATCTCATGTGCGGGTCCACTGCTTTCTCCCTTCCACCCTCATTTCTGCCTATTTTACATTTCCCCAAAAGATTTGACAGATTAGCATTTCCCTGTGCTGAGCATACTGGAAATCGCTGATTGAAACTCAAATAAATCATCTCATCCTGGTGTCATTGGATTTCTTTTTCTCCTTGTCTTTGAGCGTGGCACATAAGTCTCATTGATTCCAAGCAGTCGATTTGACATCTATGTCAGCACAAACTGCTGAAAGGATTCGTTTACGTTTTCCCCAAAGAGAGGAAGTGGAAGGTTTAACTCAGAGTTCCTACCTGCACTGTGTGAAACTCAGCAGCAATGTGTGTGTGTGTGTGTGTGTGTGTGTGTGTGTGTGTGCCAGAGTTCCTGCTTTAAGATTTTTTTTTTTTTTTTCTGCCTTTAGAGCATTTCAGCGATTAGTGCTGTCCTTAGGGTGCTGAGGATTCTCTCTGACCACACAGGTTTCAGGGCTCACTTCTCTCTCTCTCTCTCCCTCTCTCTCTCTCTCTCTCTCTCTCTCTCTCTCTCTCTCTCTCTCCCTCTTTCCCATCCCCCCCACCATTCTCTCTCCCTCTGTGCATTCCAATCGAAGGCTGATTGAGTGATGATCCATAAACAGTGCTGGCCAAACCCTAGCAGGAGCCGTGCTGTTGTTTCCCTCCACTGCTGCAGCCAAAAACACTCACGCATTCTGTGCATGTACACACACACACACACACATACACACACACACACACACACACACACTCAAATACACGTGCATATAGACCCCTTTTGAAGCAACGTCACGCTGGAGGCAAATAATCGTTCCAGTGGGCTAAGTAACGTTACTTCACCTACAAATTAGTTTCAGTGACTCTGAGTTAACTCTTGTCAAGGCAAACAAACATACTGGCAGTGTCAACAGATCTAACTGATCACAGGGATTTGATTTTTTTTAAATTAAAACTTCGCTAAAAACCCAGCTAATCACAATTAACCTGTTACCTTGTTAGCTGTCAACGCTAGCTGACGTTACTAACGTTAGTCTGTTTACCATAGGATAAAGCGTTTTTCTGTAAAACGCGCTCCTTACTTTTACATCATTTTAAATACTGAAAGGCCCACAGGATCCCTATTGTAGTTAGATATAATTTAATATACATCTGATAGATTATGTCAAAATTATAAACTGTAGGATTACCCATTGATAAAGTAATTAAAAACGGTCAGTTCTGTATTAGTTCTAATGGTGTCTGGAGGCTTTCTGCCTCCAGTTGCAGTTTTGGAACATTGGTGAAGGGAATGTTTGCAAACAATAAAAGTCTATACAGTACTGTGCACATGTACTCACACACCCACACATACAAACACACACACACACACACATACACACACTCACATACATATTCATATACCTATTTTATGTACACACACACACACACACAAAAGACAATAGAGGGGTGCACACTCACACTGTAAACAGACACAGACACAACACATACATGGTTTCACATACAGTACACAAAGCTCCTGAAGGACTTCTTTGGTTTGAAAATATGAATTGTCATTGACAAATGGACTTCTATCCCTAAAAATGTTCAATTCCCAAGTTAAACAATGCTAAACCCTATACAAACCAGATTACCAAACAGCAATTCACAAACACAACAGACACACTCGTAACCATTGTTTTCCAGTAGCCTGCTATAATCTATTCATATTCATTATACACATAAGACCATCCTGCTAAGTGAATTCAGAGTCAAGCGTTGGCCAGGTTATCAATGCCCACACACACACACACACACACACACACACACACACACACACACACAGGTGGGCACACTGCAGGTTAACCCCCCCTGGCCATGCATACGGTTTTTATATGCCCCTGGCAGGTGCCCGCCGGTCCTTTAGCAGCCCACATGAAAGCACCTGGATAAAGGTGCTACCCACAGGGGCTCCAGCTTTGAGGATATCCATTAGCATCCGGACTTAATCCCCGAGCCTGAGCTGCCATTGTCTCCATTTCCACTAAGCATATCTGCCTTTCATAATCAGCAATCAGCCAGCACAGTGTGAGAGAGAGAGAGACAGAGAAAGACAGAGAGAGAGAGAGAGAGAGAGAGAGAGAGAGAGAGAGAGATGTATGAAGGGTGAGGTGGAATTGTGGGATGGTGGGGGTACGGTAAGAGAGATTATCAGGAAAGTGTTGGAATGTGCGACGCGTGAGTTTGGTGCCGTATTTCACGGGGAAATGTCCCTCTGGCTGGCTCTGGAGGCGATGACATTTAAGATTTGTGTGGTACTTGGGCGGCTTGTGAACGTGACGGAACTTGAAATACGAGGCATCCCTGAGTGACTCTTATGCAGTTTAGAGCACCACATAAACAAGAGTGGTGGAGATGGAGGGAGAAGAACCACTTTATGCGGAGAGCATGGCGTCACTCATCCACCCTTCATCACCACACACACACTCACTCACACACACACACACACACATACACACACACTCACTCATTCATTCACTCATTCATTCTCTCTCTTTCTTTTCCTCTCCCTCTCTTGCTGTCTCGGTCCCTCTCCCTCTCTGTCCCTCTCTCTCTCTCTCTCTCTCTCTCTCTCTCTCTCTCTCTCTCTCTTTCTCATCCTCTCTCACACAACCACTCACACACACTCACCCACTCTTATTCTCTCTCTCTCTCTCTCTCTCTCTCTCTCTCTCTCTCTCTCTCTCTCCCTCTCTCCCCTGCTTTCATTCTCTCATCTCACACACACAAGCAGGATTTATCTCTCTCTCTCTCTCCCTCTAAGGAGATGGGTGATTGAGTGTGGAGGCCGTGTATGTATTAGAGCATTATTGATATTTGTGTGCTTTTCACTTAGAGCATGAACTATATCGTTTCAAATCGCCGTCTCCCCACTTTAACTCATATTACTTACTGGCTGTCACCTCCTCTGTCCCTGATCAGAGGGTTTTCACTGCACAGCAAAAACTTGTTGTTGTTTGTACCGTGTCGCGGATGTGCTTTTTAGTTAATGCTGCACATTTTGTGCTGTGCGATGTGTGTCTGTGCTCTGCGTTCGTGCCGTAAATCTGAAAAAGAACGTCTCACCACAAGGGGGGGGAAGATAAGGATAAATGTGTGTCCTGGTGTGTGGTGGTTAAGTTCTTTCTTCCTATGCTGAGACCTTTAAAGTGCAATCCCCCCACACCTCTCTCCCACACACACACACACACACACACACACACACACATACTCACACCCTACCCCACCCCAGCCCCTTAGCTGCCCCCACCAACCCTTCCCCAACCCCACCCCACCCAGCACCACCGCCTGTACGTATGGTTCCCTTAGATGGATGCTGCTGATTCCAATCAAAGCAGATTGTTCTGGTGGCTCAGAGGCTTGCTGTTCTCAGGCCACAGATAAGAGCCTGGCTGAGCGCGTCCTGCTGGCCAGGTGACCTTGTCTAGCGCAGCATTATTCAGATGGAAACAATGTTTTCCCATGTTGTTTTTTTTTCCTTTTACCTCTTTTTCTTTCTTTTTCTTTTTTTTTTTCGCTTTTTTTCTCTCTTTTTTCAGTGGTGCCTGAAAATGTCTGACACGAGGATTTGCAAGCACTGAAAAAACAAAAGTAAGAAAAAAAAAATAATAAAAAGCTAAACAAAACAAAAATACAAAGGGGAAATAAAAGTCTGTCACACAAAGACGGAGTGAAACTCTGTGTAGGTCACTCTCTTCCTGGTTGGAATCAAATTGCCAGCCCGTCGTCAGGACGTGGCCATCGAATGCTAATGCAGCCCAATCAATGGTGCAATGTGGCTCGGTGCGGTGCGGTGCGGTCCGCGGCAGTACGGGGCGATGCTCGATGGAGGTGATCAGGAAAAGTGCACACTTGGTAAACGGCGAGTGCAGGAGCTCCGCAGCGGCATCCTGTTTAAGCCCCTCAAGCGGTGATCAAATTTACGGGGTATTTATTGTGTGTTGCTTCGCGCGTCAGGGCTGCTTACGTCTGCACGATTGTCCCGCCGCCAGACTCGCCCTGTGTGATAAAATGAGATGTTGACCAACACGCAGGGGAGTGGGGGGAGGGATGGGGGTCGTAACAGTGTGTGTGTGTGTGTGTGTGTTTGTTGGAGGGGTTTCTGTGTGTGTGTGTGTGTGTGTGTGTGTGCTTGTGTGTGTGTGTGTGTGTGTGTGTGTGTGTGTGTGTCTGTGTGTCTGTGTATGGTTGAGGGGGTAAATAATGGAGTGTGTGTATGTGTGTGTCTGTGTCTGTCTCTCCCTCTGTGTGTGTGTGTGTGTGTGTGTGCATGTTGGGAAGGAGAGTTGTGATGGCTCAATCTCTTGGGTGGAATCACTCAGTCGTTTGCGGTGCGATCTCACTGACTGTTTAATGAGAGTGTATTGTTAGCGTAAATGCGTAGAAAGCACCTGTAAATGACAACACACACTTGGTGCCTGTCCAGCGGTAATCGTACGAGCTCGTAGAAAGATTTGTAGGCTGTTAGCTAATAAACCTCTGGAGCAGACGGCAGTCACAGTCTGTGTTTTACTGGGCTTACGTTATGTATTAGCGGTGATTATTTCATTACGTTAAGAGATATAAACAGTATACTCTCCCATTGTTAGGATTCTCCTCTGTCTTGTTTTGGTAGCATCTCACCCAAACATTACATTAAGTGCCTGCCTGTGTGTGAATGTGTGTGGGTGTGTGTGTGTGTGTGAATAAATACATTTAAACAGTATTGATGGTTGTGTACTCTTGGATAAGTGAGATAAATGATGTAAATGAATTTCTCTCTCTCTCCCTACTTGATTACCACCTCTCTCTCTCTGTCTCTCTCTCTCTCTTTCCTTTCCTTTTCCCATGTCATCCCTCCATCTCTCTTTATTGTTCTCCCTCAGTGCCCCTCTGTCTCTCTTGCTGTTCATTCCTCCACTTCCGACTCTCTCTGTCCCTTTCTTATCTTTTCTCTCCATCTTTCCCTCTCTCTCTCTCCCTCTCTCTCTCTTTCTCTCTCTCTCTCTCTCTCTCTCTCTCTCAGATTCAGATTCTGAGTTCTTTATTGGCATGACAAGAGCACTCATATTACCAAAGCAGTTTACAAATAATACAATAGAATTGATACAATTCGTCAAAAAGTAAAAATCTCCCTCTCTTTCTCTCTCTCTCTCTGTCTCTCTCTCTCTCTCTCTCTCTCTCTCTCTCTCTCTCTCTCTCTCTCTCTCTCTCTCTCTCAGCTCAGTGTACAGAGGAGTGCGCCCACGGCCGCTGCGTTTCCCCAGACACCTGCCAGTGTGAACCGGGCTGGGGAGGTCTGGACTGCTCCAGTGGTGAGTAAAGTACCTTGGAATACCTGTGCAAGTTTGTCCCACTGCCTCAGCAGACCCTCTGAACCTGCAGGCCCTGGACCACTCTGCACCGCTCTGCTCTGCTCCACTCTGCTCACTCACTCAGAGTGGACGCTGGTGCTGATGCTCTGACCTGCACCTCCCACCACACATGCGCGTATACACACAGACACACCTACACGCACACACACGCACATACACACACACACACACACACACACACATGCACAGAAACACACACACACACGCGCAGACACCTACACACACACACACATACACATACACACACACACACACACTCTCTCTTGCTTTTGGCCATGCTGTCCTTCAAGGCTCAGTAGAGGGATAAGTGTCCTCGGTGCCCTACCAATGGACTGCCTGGAAGAATGAAAACCCACCGAGTTCTTTAATGTCATACACACACACACACACACACACACACACACACACACACTGGCTACATACATGCGTGAATGAAGGATTTGATGAATCATCTTCATTTTTACTGTAGTAGCATCACATCACCAAGGGCATACACTGTCTTACAGTAAGCTTTATAATTACTTGCTTGCAGACGCTTTTTAAATATGTCTTGCTATCCTATCATGGTAATTGGTAATAATTAACGCAATAATTCTTTCATCTATAAATATGTGGATTGAGAAAGTTTTTGCATTTTGCACTTTTAATTTCTTCATGTAGCTGA
Source organism: Sardinella tawilis (assembly GCA_030264315.1). Classification (NCBI taxonomy): domain Eukaryota; kingdom Metazoa; phylum Chordata; class Actinopteri; order Clupeiformes; family Clupeidae; genus Sardinella; species Sardinella tawilis. Next base: position 10,516,558 of record JASCQY010000118.1, read on the forward strand.
CGCTTTTAACCAAAGCAGTGGACTAATGAGCACTGACATTTAAACCCCATTTGAGAGGAAAATAAGAGTGACAGTAAATATTACCTAGAGAACACCATAATGAGGACATGTTTACGGAACGACCAAAGGAAGAGAGCGCAGAAGTTTGGTAGGAGGATGAAAGGGTAGAATTATCCAGTGTAATCTGGAAGAGTGGGTAACAGAGATGGATGGATGGATGGATGGATGGATGGATGGATGGATGGACAGATGAACTGGATACATCATTAAGGTAGGTGGCAGAGTGATGATAGTGATCATGCTACACATGATACATTTACTCAGAGTGTCAGGGGGGCGCTGTGTGTGTGTG
>JASCQY010000118.1:10613963-10628001 GCA_030264315.1 Sardinella tawilis
CCTATCTATCTATCTATCTTTCTGTCTATCTATCTATCTATCTAATGCAATTGGTTCTGTTTGCCAGAGTAACACAGAATAGTGGTCACAGCCCCACTGCCTTCCATGGCTGAGTTTTAAAGGGTACAGCAGATGGACTGGTGTGTTATTACCAACTAATATTTCCTTGTCTCAACCCCCTGTGTGTGTGCTGTACCTGAAACTGCTGGTAATTCATTAGTAATTCACTTTGTTGGGTCTATTGTTCCTTTGGGTTTCCTTAACTTTCTTAAGGATAAATGATGTATGTATCTATCTGTCTGTCTATCTATCTAACTATTTATCGTATATGGGTCCCCTACCTGAAGTCACCAGGTGTTTTAGAAGGGCTTGTCTGTGGTTGAGGCTGACGCTGTTTTGTCTGTGTCGGTGTGTCCAGGAGCCAGTGCGTGTTCCGTACCTGAGCCCACTGGTGCTGTGGAAGGAGCTGGAGTCTCTGCTCGAGAACGAGGGGGACCAGGCGCTCTGCTCGGCCGCCGTGGTGGACCACCACCCCATCGTCTTCTGGAACCTCGTCTGGTTCTTCCGCCGCCTGGACCTGCCCAGCTGCCTGCCTCCGCTCATCCTCAGCTCGCAGCACTGTCACCACCACGACCAGGTGAGTGAGTGGGGCCCCTCTGTCCCCATTAGCGCACAGCACCGTTGCCATGTCAACATGACAACACATGCTTGAGTTGTGGTAGGAGCTGGCTACTGTTGCTCAGCTGGTCAAGGAAAGCACTGAGAGCACCAGGTTCATGGATTCAGTGCCAAAGGAAAACACATGACTAACATAACTTGTATTCATTTACACATGCTGCTGACAGAATACACTCTGCAGTGATGAGACTGCTATGATGGTGTCTTATCTTTACCTGACACATACAAGAATCGGATGAGTGCAGGGCCGTAGATGGAAAATGTTCATTTTTCGTAGTGGTATGTTTAGCTGACTGCACTTCAGTGTTGAGTGGGCCTGCTGAAACACTGAATCGTACAGTATTGGGTTCTAATGGTTCTGTTGTTTTGTTTGCAGGGCTCTCAGACTGGTTCTTCAGAGGAGAGTAAGAACGTTCTGGTCCAGATTCTGTGGGACAATCCCAGGCTGCACCAGGACCCCATTCAGCCCTGCTACAGGCTCTGGAGCAAGCACTGTAAGTCTGCAGAGAGTGTCTCTTCCAGTGTGTGTGTGTGTGTGTGTGTGTGTGTGTGTGTGTGTGTGTGTGTGTGAGTGCGTGTGTGGGCATGTTATGTGGGCATATGAGTGTGATATGAGAGTTCTATATTTGTACTCTCTGATCTGTCCTTTATTTGATATCTCTTTCTATCCACCACACTCTCTCTCTCTCATGTTGTCTCTCTTTTTAAATTATTCTATTTCTCTTTCTTCTCTCCTACCCTCTCTCTCTCTCTCTCACTCCCCTTGTCTTCATTTTCTTTTCATTATTCTCCCTCTCTCTCTCAGATCTCCCATCATCTTTCTCTCTCATCTCTTCTCTCAGTTCAATTTTTAAAATGCTCTACTGACACGAAAATGGAATTATATGCATGTTAGATGATAACATTGTCAAATATTAATGTGTTTGATTGTAATACTATTATTATTTGTAGTAATGGTAGTAGCACTAGTAGTAGTAGTAGTAGTAGTAGTATTAGCGTAGTGGTTAAGAAACCTAGCTAGCATGTTAGCAGTAGTAGTAGTAGCAGTGGTAGTGGTGCATGTGTGCAGTACAGTAGTAGTACTATTTAAAGTGTCTTAAGTATCTATTCCCTCGTCTCTGTGTGCTGTAGCTGTGAATGTGTGCGGCCCGGCTCCTCTGTGGGAGGAGGAGAGCTCGGAGCAGGCCGTCAGCTTGGAGCTGCTGCAGAGCGTCGTCAAGAGCATCAAGAGGAACGACGTCTACCAGCCCATGAGCCAGGTCCTCCAGGTGCTCGGAGACCGCCTGGGCTTTGTCAGACAGAGGTGAGCAGCGCGGGCACACCTGTACACAGGCATAAACATGTGCACCGACATGCCAACCAAACAGGCATGGGCACAGAGAAAGATCCCAACTAAATACTAAATGCAGTGTGTTTGTTTGTGGGTTTATGAATACTTGGCATGGATACTCAGTGAAGTGGCCTCAGAGCTACAGTATTACAGGTGTTACATGGTAAATAGCCGCTCACTCACTCACAGAGAAGTCAAGCTTAATGCCTCATAGAAATGCAGTGCTGAATTGTCAAAATGTAGCCTAGTGAGCACACCGTACACATTTTATAAGGACAGTACCATGTGCCATGTGCCATGTGCTCTTGAGACAGGAAGTTGATTATGTTCCTCTCTGGTGGCTAGAGAATGAAACCATCCACTGCTGAATAGGCTGCTAATGTGAAAACTATCTAAATCCATCTCTCTCTGTCTCTCTCTCTCTCTCTCTATCTCTTTCTCTCTGTCTGTGTCTGTTTGCTCTGCTTCAGGAGCCTGTACAGAGATCTTCTCTTCTTGTCTCTGGTGGCCTTGGGCAAGAACAGTGTGAACATCGGTAAGCTGATTGCTCTCTTTCATGCAGTGAGACCTTGGAGTCTCCGTCTTTGAAAGCCTACAGTAGGCTGAGTCTTTATGGACCTGCCTGGATCTTTGTAGCCCATTTGTAGTAAACCTAGACTTTTTATGACCCTGCCTGTGAGTCCTTTTTGTCTCTTCATGTCTGATAGTATTTTTGTAATAAATCTTATGTTTGTTTTGCGATTCAGTAGTTGACCTGTAGTAACCTACTGTATGCCTGTCCTATCCCCCTGGCAGATGCCTTTGACCGCGAGTACAAGATGGCTTATGACCGCTTGACACCGAGCCAGGTGAAGCTGACGCATAACTGTGATCGTCCACCCAGTGCAGGGGTGATGGAGTGCCGTCGGACCTTTGGCCTCCCCAGCCTGTGACTCCACACACGTGGACAACACCCCACACCCCCAACTACTACCCCCCCCCCTCCCCCTCCCCCTTTCTTCTTTTCTCTCTGCAACACCACCTAGACACCACCTTATTGGAGACCTGATGTGGGTGTTAATGAAACCTGTTAGTCCTGGGCAGTGAGTCCAGCCAAACCCAAACTAACTCCCTCCCTCATTCCCTCCCTCCCTCCTCCCTTGTTCCTCTTCCCCTCTCTTTTTGCTAGAACATTCCATTCAACCAAAGCCTCCTCCATGTTGCTCCCACTTGACAAGTAGCCAGGTACACCATGGAGGACCCCCCTCCACCTCCCACCCCACCCTCGATGTTCCTTGAGAATGTTCCCCAACCTATTGTCTGGACTTGTCTCGTCTTCTTTCCCTATTAGCCTCTTTTTCATGTGTGAAGTTCTCTCTCCTTCTCTATTTCTCTGTCTCTCTCTCTCTCTCTCTGAAGCACCCTCCACCACTTGACCAGTGACTTCACCTTGACCGACCTTTCTTATGTACCCTTACCACACAATAACATACTAGATCCACTCAGGAACAAAACGAAAAGAAATAAAGAAATAGTTCCCACTATTTTCACTCCAGGTCACAGTAGATTAGGAGCAATAGTAATATGCTCAGGTCATAGACTTCAGTCCAACCAGAGACCGGGTAAAAAAACGGTACTCCATTGGACACAGAGATTTTGGGACCAGTAGAATTTTCACAACTGTGTTTAGTCACTTGAGTCTCATGTTTGTGAGGAAGCACTTAGCGTATAAGCACAAAGACTATCACCCTCAGAGCAGCGCTGGCTAGCGAGCTAGCAAGCAAGCTAGATAGCTGCCTCACATTCCTCTCCATGTTACATTAGCTATAAGACACCAGCCCTGTTTTACTCCAAGCAGATGTAAAACAACTAGCATCCGATTAGTCCAAAAGAAGCTTCTCAACCAATAGTCAGAGGTGTTGGTAGTTTTACAGGAGTTACAGGTCTTTTCACATAGAAAATGCTGTGGGTAATTCAGGGCCTCTTGGTGGTACTACAGGGGCACTTGTGTTTTAAAAAAAAAATCACATACAAAGATGTAATTCTGTATATATTATTATTATAATTGTTATTATATTACTGACAATATTTGTACCATACAGGTATATTTTAAGATGGTTGTTTGCTATAATCGACTTTATGTTCATTTGTAAAAATGAAATGTTGATATGATAACGTTGGCTTTATTTTGCGAGAGTGCAGTTTGTTCATGTGAATTGTGGTGGTCCTGGTGACCGCTCTGCGTGGGCCGTGTTGTGTGAGTGTCGTAAACATGAGTGTGTTCTAAGTGTTCTAAGAACAGAACTGGACCAAAAAAAAAAAAAACATGGCAACAGGGGGTTGTATACAAAATGGCCTCCTACATGATAGATGAACATTGTGTTTACTTGTGAACTGAAGAGGCCGTATCAGATAGCTAGAGATATGTGGACTCTGTTGACAACTGGAACATAGAAGCTGCTGGAGACATTGGAATCCCATTCCTCTCCTTACAAAACGGGAAAGCTTTGACTGTTGATTGAAATTGTTTAGTATAAAGTATAAATTCTACACTATCTTAATATGTTATCCTTAGTACAATGGACAGGAAATGCAATACTGCCATGTTTCCTAGAATGACCTAACATGGCCAAAGCGATGAGCCCACTTGCAGTCAGAAACACTGCAGTACAGTACAGTATGTACAAAACTGAACTCATACATCCAAGATGACCGCTGGGGTTGGTTGCACAGAATTGACCCTGATTTGGCATGGTGTCATGGATGAATGATGGATCGTCTATGTCAGAATTGGTCCAGAATGGCTCCAAATACGGTGGCCATCTTGGACAGTGACTCTTAAAAAGAATTATACAATTTCTGTTGTTTTTGCACACAGCTAGCAGGCAGTTGCCTCTGCCGATTTGTCAGTGTTAAATCTAGATGAGGTACTTTGGTCACGTGGTCCTCCAGTGAGCTTAAGCTGCAGGAACACTGCTGGATGGTTATGAAGTGGAGGACAGTCACGACACAGAAACATTTGCACTGAAACACACACTTACACATACACATACATATACATATACATACACAGATACTGCCAGGTTTTTTCTAAAGGAGTGAAGTTTTACTCCAAAGATCAGCTTCAATTTGTTGAACTCAATTGTTTATTGACTGAATATACAATCACAGAATGAAAACAAAACAAAAAAAAAACAAATGTCCTTTGAGACTGCCTTTGGCTATAGTTGAGATGTTTTTGACTGTTTTGCTGACACCTGCCACATAAGGTACTAGTGAAGTTTACAGTGGCAAAGATCAACAGCCAAACTTTTCTTACAGCAAAGAAACTAAGTAAAAATCATTTGACTATTCTGTATCCAGCTCACAGCGGTATATATATCTACTGAAATGTGTGTTTTTTTATGTAAACTGAACTGTGTTGGGCAATGTCTTACACCCATACACATATCATATATTTGTTTTCTTCCTGTTATTTATATTTGTATGCTCATTAAAAATGGAATCTGGACTGGATCTTCAGAACAATGTTTATAACTGTAAATAAAACACTAGTGACATGACTTGTCGGACTGGTCTCTGATGAAAGTTTGAACAGTTGTTTGACCAACGTCTTTGCATAACTATTCTGATGCTGTCGGTAAAAACAATTCATCATCAAAGGGAGAGTTGTTGTCCTGTTCATGACTGTGCACATTTAATTTGAGCTGTAAAATGATCGACAAAAAATGTTCACATGAAAGGACAGCCCCATACAGAGTAAAGGACAACTAGACGAACTAAGGTGAAAAATAGACGAAAAAAAAAAAAACATATATTTTACATCAAGCACAATGACCTTTTTATATATTGTGTATACTAGTAATACACAATCATTTTTACAAAAATAATTCAGTTGCAGTATGTTTAAATTACATCATTTACAGAGTGTTGAGTTTTTTACCCACAACGCCCCCATGACTTTACTGACGAAAAAATTCTGCATACGTTTCCAGGTACTCATCCATATATCTATGTGAGAATCCACCATACACCAAACACTGACACATGACACAGAGACAAAGACAAACACCACTGATGAGCTTTTCATTTCCTGCCCTCGGGTCCTCTTACGTGCACAGCACAGATCTCAGCCAGCGTTCTGAACACAATACCCCTGTGCCAAGGGTGAATATAAACAAACACCTAGCACAGGTAATCCATTTATCCTCTTAGAGCGCTCCCTCCACTCTCTTGACATGAAAACACAGATAGACAGTGATACTGATACGCATATGGCATATTCTGCTTTAATTGTTGAAGATTTGATTTGTTGATTATACCATATTATGATCTTAGCATTTCCTTGTCATTTATAAAAAGTGAAAGCTATTATGGTCTGTTGCGATATTATGTCAATGAAACAAAAGAACAATCATATACAGTATAGATTCTAACTCCCTAATGTTGTTTTTGAGAGAACTTATGCACTTGTCGATGAACATACGCAATATGCTTTGTTTTCAGTCTGTAATACACCATTCATACACATGCACGCACGCACACACACAGACACACACACACAAGAGAATACATACTAAGAGCTGTGTGCACCAAAAGATCCAGGTGTACTTTGACAGTCACAGACAGTGGAGATTGAAGTTGACAGACAAGTTAAAGTTGAAGTAAGTTGAAGGTAGCGTTGACATAGGACTGAAAGGTCAACTGCCACAGCAGTAGTGATGGCCACAGGGCCATGCGTGGGCTGGGGGTGTCTCCATAAAACGAGAAAGAGAGACAGAAAAAGAGAGAGAGAGAGAGAGAGGCCTCAAATGGACACGGGGCAGACGATGATGCGGTCCTCGAGCATAACGCTCAGCACTAGGAAGATGAAGTAGAGGAAGAACATGGTGAGGCCAAGAGCCTTGTTCATCTTCCACTTGCAGGCGCCGATGGAGATGATGACGAAGAGGAGCATGAGGAAGAGCAGCACGATGGCACAGAAGAGCCCGTTACTGCTCACGGGCACCGAGGTGAAACCGTGCAACATAGAGTACATCAGCCATGGGACCGGCAGTCTGGGGCACGAGAGGGAGAGCAAGGGAGAGAGAAAGAGAGAGAGAGAGAGAGAGAGGCAGACAAAAAGAGATGAGAGGTGGAATGGGACCATAAAGAAGGGAATGAAAGAAGAGAAGCAGAATAAAGATAAGAAATGTACAGAGAAAAAAGAGAGAGAGACTGTAAGCAGATGAATGAATCATCAAGTACTGTATCATGAATCATACTGGGTCATTAAGGCCATAAAAATATGATTTTTAGACACCAGATACAAGTACAGAATGAACTAGAGACAAAATGGAAAGGTTTGAACAAATATCTTCCTCATGAAATGTTGGGCGTTATACATGAAGGTACAACGGCAAGATAAGTATAAGTAAAGGCAGACATGTCATACAAATGCCCTTCTTGCAGCTTTGCAGATGGAGTGTGTTAGAGGTCAATGGGGCTGACTCACGGATGACAAATCTCTGCCTTGAGCATCACGTTAGAAAAGATTATAAAAAACTGAAATGCAAGATACAGTATGTAACATGGAACAGTTTTAAACAAGAGATCTATTGGCTGCCTAATCAAACACTTTCGAGATACACTGGCTGTGTCCAAATGCCTTCCCTAAGGGCTATGATTACAATGAGGCCAAACTGTCATCTGCTGCATGAGTTTTCTGAGTGTTGTCAAAGGAAGGAGACCGAAAGAATTTGGAGTAATGTAGACCGAATAATGAACACGCAGGCTTACGCTAACTCAATGGCACCATAACCACACTTTTACTTTTGTTACTTACGGTGCCATTCAGTTAGTGTTCGCTATTTGGTCTATTTTGTTCAAAATCCTTTTGTTCTCCTTCCTGTCGAGAGCACTTGCAATGGCGCTGAATTGTCACTTTAAATGGCATGAATCAGCAAATTAAGAAGTCTTGGAGGATTCCATGCTTAGGGCTTATGGGGAACATCTGCATTCAGTCAATAATAGCCATCTTAGCATTTTGAATAGATTAATTTGCTTAACATCTGCCCTTTAAATGCAGATCATATTCTAGTTTCCTCTGAACCCAACCGGATGAGAGCATAAAAGGTTCTGCCTTGGCTCACCCCACTGTGATGTCGAAGATGTTGCTGCCCACAGAACTGGACACAGCCATGTCCCCCAGGCCCTTCCGTGCCACAATCACACTGGTGATGAGATCAGGGATGGAGGTGCCGGCCGCCAGGATGGTCAGTCCCATAATCTCCTCGGAGATGCCAACCGTCTCACCCACCTACACAATAAATACAACCATCACCCGGTGCCAACAAGAGAGACTGGTAATGTGTGAAGACAATAGCCCATGTGCTAGCATGCTTATAATATGCTTATAACACTGCCGTACTCTACAATCCACAAGTTCAGCTAAACAATATGGCTATATGTGAAGAACAACTACAGAATGTTCTAGGTTCAATAATGTTCTATTTTTCTGGGCCATTAAGCAATTCCTCTGACCTGATGTGCCCACCAGACCATTAGATAGGAGAAAACTGCGATCCACATGATGGAGCCCACAAAAGTGATGACAAAGAACCTCCTTGAAGCCTGAGGGACACAATTAAAATCAGGCAGAAGATAGAGGTCATCATATTGCAATTCCATGACGGTTCTTTCATCTTCACCTGCGAATACTGTAGGCTACTTTTTAGTTTGCTCATTTTATGGAGGCCTTATGGCCTCGGTTCTGTAACTGTTCCTCATAACTGCCAACATCTGAGTAGCAGAATCCTTGGGCTTTGTTAATTATGGGAACAATGACAAAACAGGTGGGAGATGGGTCTGAAATACGGGAGAAACCCGCAAACAAAACGGGAGTGTTGGCAGCTAAAGATCCCTCCACAGCCACTCTTAAAAACAGCACCAGGGATACAGTAGGTTGCAATCATTCAAATTTGAAGGCATGTTAATGCAGTATCTCCTTTGGCTTTTTTGACTTTCACACATTATTTACAGTTCTGATACAGAATAGCAACAAATTACTCTTTGTAATTGTTCGTATTTGTGTATGTACCAGACCAGACATGACCAGAGACTGCTGCAGAGAATAACATTGGTGTAATGAGGCCTATTTTCAAACTGTCCTTACTGGGTTGCGGACGTCAGGCACGGTGAGCCAAAGGGGGAAGACGATGGGCAGCAGGAAGAGATAGGTGGCCTGCTTACGCGGCGTTTCTGGCCACTCCAGTGACAGCGGTTCCTCGACCTCCTCCTCTTCTTCTTCCTCTCCTTCTCCCTCCTCCTCTTCATCCTCGTCGTCATCACTGTCATCGCTATCGTCATCGCTGTCGTCGCTGTCATCATCACTATCTTCCTCGCTGTCATCTTCGTCACCATCATCTCCACCATCTGGAGCAGCGGCGGTGGTATCCTGCTCCTCCTATGCACCAGGAGGAGTGGTCAAGGGTCACAGGACAAATAGGAAAGGTCAACAGGTGAAAATGTAGAAGAAGCAGAGACAGAGCTGCATGGGAGATCAAACAAACCGATTCAAAAGAGCTAGCCAGGTTAGCACAGCGCACCAGGTGGCAAACATATACCCATCAATAGTGTCTTAATGCATGCAAACTACGCCAAACATAAAAATATCACCACCACAGAAGAAGAAGAGCTGAGAGATGCTGCAGTTACATAAAGGTTTAATTGCTGTAAAGATAAGTCAAGAACAAAGGTCAAGGATATGATATTACAATACTTTTCAACTTCTGGATTGTTGGATTAGGCTTTATTGGTCCAGACAATGGTTCCCAAATTACCTTGACAGAAAGTTTATTGTTCTGGGCTGTTTACTTTTTGTCATTATTATTTTGGCAAAGACCAAGTAGATGATCTTTACTGGAAATCTGAAAAGGTGAAACTTGACAGGTGAAACTTGCAGTCTCCTCATCAGGGCTGGTTTCTGGCATAGGTGAACTAGGCAATCGCCTTGGGCGCCAAACGTCAGGGGGCTATCACGATACATTTATTATTATTTTTCCTTAGTATTTCACTTGTATTTCTAAAAAAAGAGGGGCAAAACTCAATTCTGGTCTATGGCAGCAAAAAGCCTCATCCCCCAAACTGGTTGTGCAGTGTAGAAGACACCTCACCTTCTGCTCCTCTGCTTTCTCTGTCGTCTTCTCCTCCTCCACCTCCTCCCCCTCTCCCTTCTCTGCAGGTGCGTCTGCTGTCTCCTCTTTTGTCTCCTCTTGCGTCTCCTCTTCTCCCTCCTCTACGACCACTTCTGACTCTTCCGCTAACGTCTCCTCCGTCACCGCGGACTTTTCGGCCTTTTCATCTTTTACTTGCAAAGTGTTCCCTTTGGACTCTTTAGCAGGGGCACCTGTAAGGCCACACACAGTGGGAACATGATGACTTGCAACAACAACATACAGTAAAACTTTGAGACATCTCTTGCTCTGCACTTATCACTGTGCCCTGTTGGTTTTTGAGGATTTCTGTAGGCTGTTGATGTAGGCCTACTGTATGCAAGTACAATTTTTTCTAAAATACTGTCCTCTGATAGCCTGGGAATACCCATGCTGCCTTGCGCACTCGTTCCGAACTGCTAGGCAGCCTGGGGACCATGGCCAAAATTTTCGCATGGATTTGGGAACCAATCACAGAGCTAGGATCGGTGGCAAGACAATGCACAAACTATTGGACAAGCTGAACTTCACATCTCATACGAGAAAATGAATAGGTGGTCCCCAGACTAAATCTCACTTGTGATTTAGTCTGGCATTGGCCAGGCTAGTCCTCTGATGGTATGTGCATCAAATTTCATTTGAGACACATCATAATCATCATCATCTTCATCATCAGATGGCATTTTTACAAGACCGTGCACATATTGTTTGTAGGCCAAGAATCAGCCAGCCTCAATATTGATTGAAGATGCACACCCTCACCATGTCGTGAGTAGTTTTTGCATTATCATCTGCATGTCCCAAGTAGTGAGTGCCCCCCACCATGATAAGGCGAGGCCAGGGACAGGCTTAGCATTAGCATGCTCCATGTCTGACTATGTCCGCACCATAGATCATCCTGCACCCTCACAGATGATTTAGCATCTCATGTTAAATTCACAAGGCAAGACCTATTGTGGTGATCACCAGCATGCCTCTTGAATGCCTGAATGGCAGCTAATATGTACGGGAGCTCTCATGTGGAGCTGTATAATAAGGAACATGAAGAGAGAGAGAGAGAGGGAGAGAGAGAGAGAGAGACAATCCAAGGTGCTTTATTAGAGGGACAATAGGAAGCATCACTGGCACCCGTTCCTCTCCGCTGTGCCTTTCATCCCATCCATCCACATGGGAGGCAATGGAAGCAGGTGTGCCGCCTGCTAGCATCGCTATTGCTCTGCCCTCAGCTAAAACTCTACAGAGAGGCAGCAGCACCAGCAGGAGCAGAAGCTTGCATAATGCAACAGATCTCTGGCACGTGGCTCTGGAACAATAATATGCTGAGAGCTCTATTAAAGGAGAAATTCAGTGTGAATCAATCAATAGCCCTGTTGTTTGTCATCAAGGCCATCAAAAGCTGTCTATAAGAAAACTATGAGAAAATCTTATATAACATAAACTGAATAGCAAACTGGCAGCTAACATTAATGAAATAGGGCATGTAGATTCAATTTCAATTTATTTTTTCTATGCCCCATTCAGTTTAGGATTAGCTGTCTGTTCGCTTTTTTACACTGGCTGCCATTTTGCTATTCAGACTATGTTGTATCAAATATTCTACTTCTTTTTCCTACAGAAAGCATAAACAGGGCTATTGATTGCTTCACACCAGATTTCTCCTTTAAGCCCTGGACTGGATAATGGAGAGAGACTAGAGCTGCGTGAAAGGGGACAGGTGGATTATGGGTAGGTATGGAGACGTACCATCTGATTTGTCCTCCTTCTTCTCCGTTTTGGCCTCTGGTTTTCCTCTGGCCATGTTGTTCAGGATCTGAGCCTTGTCTTTGAATTTAACTGCGGGGGAAGAAATTTACACATGTGAGTTTCAAAAGGAACAAACTGCTGAGTAAACAATTGACATGATAAAATATTAAGCAGAATACAGATGAAACAGAGATACAAACACAAACAAAATAAACTTGACATCAAAACAGGTTTATAAATCACAGTTAACTCACAGTCAACACAACACAGGCACTACATCCTCACAATGACACTGCAGCCTCAGTACTGACCTTATAGCCACAACAACCACAGCACTGATCAAACAGACACAAGAATAAACATCAATGCCACAATACTGACCTTACAGCCACAACACTGACAGTAAAGAAGACACAGACATAGGGTTGACAACTGCCAAGGCTTTCTTCCTGAGAAGGACTTATCAACAACAAAACTGATAGGTCGGAATCAGTGCTGTTTTGGAAAGCAGTTAACTCTAAAAGGGATATAGCTGAGGTCAGAATCTTGCAGATTCTCGAAAAATACAGTTACGGTTATGGAAAAGGATGAAATACTAAAGTAGAGGGGGGGTTGGGGGTGTCATCCCAACCGCTACAGTATTTGCCCTTGTTGCTTAGTAATAGAATAGAATAGAACAGAATAGAAGAGAATAAATCTTACTGTCCACCAGATTGGAAAACTATCTTTGGCTCACCATCACATATAACATACAAGCATGCAAACAACACACATTTTCAAATACACCACCAGCCCTGGCTGTATCCCTTTTAGTCACAATCATGGGACACCGGTATGTTTATCACCGGAACAAAACTCCCAGACAGTGAGCCGTGACTTCATAAAGGACAAAAGCCTGGGAGTTGACAACCCTGCGGGATGGGGGACCTCTTCTTACCTCTTCCCTGTCCTGAGCTGCCTGCTTTTGCCTCACCGTTTAAAATAGTTTCTGACAAACAGACATATATGCATTACACAGATCAACAGCATTGTAGCCACTATCATCTCAAAAAGAGACACCTGGGGTGAATCAATCCATAGCCCTGTTGTTTGAGGTCACCAAGTGTTGTCAGTGGGAAAAAGGACGAAAAAATTTGAGATAACATAGACAGAACAGTGAACCCGCAACTAACACTAAATGAATGGGGCACAGTAACTTACTTTCAGTTTCATTTCGCTATGCCCCATTCAGCTATCATCAGTTATTGGTTCCTTACATAGTTTATGTTACATCAAATTTTCTGGTTCTTTTCCTTTCAGACAGCATTGAGTGACCTGAAAGAGCTAATTGATTGATCCACACCAGAGTTCTCCTTTAATGTGGCCCTAAGGCAATAGATAAATATGTGATTGAAATCAGACACAGGGGACCCATTGAGAAGGCACAGTGCAGGTTAATCAGGTTCCCAATGAGTTCATGCAGGTAACCCATAACAGTGGGCAGTAAATATACCTCACTTCCTAGCACGCCTTTACAGTAATACCATAATGATCTAGCCACAGATGCTAACACTCTTTTTAGCCTTCTTGCTAACACAGTCTCCACAACCCAGGGTGCATCTTGAATGCTTGAACCAAGAACCTCTATTGTAGGGTGACCAGACATCCCTGATTCCAGGGGACAGTGCAGACTAGTTTGATAGTCTGTCCCAAGTAAAGAAAAGCTACTTTGTCCATGATTTTTATGTCCATGTCCATGTTAAAAAGTTAAAATATTACTTAATTTACATGTAATGATACTGGCTGTAGAAATAGGAATGTCCCTGGTTCCCAAGGAAAATTCAGGGAAATGTCCCTGGTTTTCATCTCAGAGGTCTGGTCACTTTACTCTGTTGAGCCAAGAGCTGAACTGAGCTGAAACACTAAAAGTGTCTGTTGATCCTGTTGTGAACAAGCCCAATGTGAGTGTCCACAGCAACAAGTTGGTTTTCTAGCACTTTTATAGAGAGGAAACACCAACAACAGAAGGTGAGAGTCAGGGGGTCAGAGAAGGACACTGCATATGTGTGTGTGTGTGTGTGTGAGAGAGAGAGAGAGAGAGAGAGAGAGAGAGAGAGAGAGAGAGAGAGAGAGAGAG